>WBNH01005521.1:189944-211060 GCA_013401255.1 Urocolius indicus
AGGGGGGAGGGTGGAATAGCAGACAAACTAGGAAGAAAGTAAGTGATAGCTTTAAAAGGAGATGGCAATGGGTTGTGCTCAAGGAGAACTTGTAGCATTTCCCAGAGATCTTTTCAAGACTATGGTTGAAAAAGTAGGGCGTGTGTATGTTTGTGTGTCTGCAAAAGTGACAGATAAAGAGAAGGAACAGGGAATTTTATTTACTTACAGGGGTTACTATGAGTCACCAGAGTGATATGGCTGCACAAAATGCAGCTGTCATCTTAGACTTTGTTAAGGAAAGTACTTCCAGTAGATGCAGGGGACTATTCACAGCCTTACATAGTACGCAAATCAGTGTTATCTGGAATATCAAGAACAAGACCAATAATCCACATTCAGGAGAGAGAAATTCATAGGGAGGAGGTAAAATGAAAAACCATACTCTGGGTCAACAGATTGAGTCTGACTTGCTTAGCAAATTAAGGGCTCTAGTGTGCCTGAAACATGTCTTGGTTGAAAGTATAGCTCAATATGCATTTTAGGTTCAAAAACCATGTGTCATTGCACATATGCCTTTCCTAAAGATCAACGCTCATCTTCTAACCCTCACTTCCACAGAAATCTTTGGGGTGGTACCAACCTGAGCAAAGGCATATACCTGATGGTTCCTATCTTAATCTCTGGTGAGGCATCTTCTGTTTACCATTGAGTTTGGACTTCTCTACCTATCACACCAGGGCATGCATGGAGAGACACACTTAAGATAAAATGTTGTGGTACTCAGAGAGGTTGCTTTGAAATCTGTTGTCTTACTTGGACTTAGTTTTCTAAAACATCCCTCTGAGTAAGCAGAAGCTTGTCTTACAGAGGGCTAAAGATAGGAGACACAAATCCTATATTAAGGGTTAGGTTCAAAGGTATGCTTTCTTATTCTAAGAAGCTGAGCTAGGGAAACATTTCGGGAGTTTGTGATATAATAGCTCAATGTCTAAAGTACTTGTCCAGGAAATGGAGGAGATAGGCTGAGCACTTTCCTCAGTCTGGAAAGCTAAAACCCATATTTTTCTATGTTTCGTAATAGAGGATCCTACATATAAACTGTAGGTGAATCTGCAGTATGGATATAATCTACCTTTGGAGTTAAAGCCATGCCACTGAGCATCTGAAAGCTGAGTATCTGTGAGGCTATGGAAAGAACAAGAAAGAGGGAATGCAGATTATTAAGAGGGCTTGAGTGAGAGGAAGACAGGCAGTCAGAGCAAACTCCTTGCTCCTCAAGAGACCTGGTTACGGATTAAACACTTTGCCCTTTCCTGGGGACTGGAATGCAATGTATCCTGAGATCTTTGTTACAAATGTATAATTCCTTTGAAGACCTGGAAGATAAATGCATGTGTTCTTGTGCATAAGATCACATGGTGAAATGAGGCTTCGATCACATCCCTTAAAAGACTTCCATGTAAAGACACGGCTAGTGAACCCCAGACACCTGTGGATGTTGAAATGGGTGCCCATGTGTCCAGCTTATCTACTTATCATCCAGGTTAGCCCTTTGGGTGGAATTCACCTGGTCAGCATGTCACCTGATCAACATGAGGCATCACGCAGAAGCTAGTTCTCCAACAATCTGTGAAAGGAGACAGGTGATTCTGCACTCCTGCCTGATGTGCTTGTCTCACATCAAGGCAGATCAGCCTGCCATTTTCCCAGATATCTGCTGGTTACAGGCAGCATTGGATGGAAAGTTTAGACGACATAAGCTGTGTCTAAGAGCTAACACCAGGTGGGACAAATGCCACCATGCAGACCTTAGCCCACAAAAGTCCAAGTCATGGGGACTTGGGCTCCTCTGGGGTTCAGATAGTTTTGGGAATTATACCTAGTAAATGGCAGAATTGAGAATGAAGACCAGCTTGCCTGTGAGAAACTTCAGGCCAAACAGCTGTGGTTCAAAGAGTTTAATAGCTGCACTGGCAAAGCTGATAGATTTGTGCATGTTCAGCAGACCTAATCTCTTCATTTTACTCAGAAAATGTATAAGCTCTCCTGGCACAGTTGGTAGAGCTTATAACATTTGTGACCAGATGGATTCAATGGAACATACGTGTTACAAGTGCCAAGTAGTTTAGATGTTCCTTTCTCCTTCTTCCTTTAAAACTGCAGAAAGATAAAAATAAACAACTGCCATTAAGATCAAAAAATAGAGCATTCAAATCCCAGGGAGCCTCCCAAATCAGGGACACTGCAGAAATAGCACTTATCTTTCTACCTTCAGTGAGAAGTGTTAATCACCAACATGTAGCAAGACCACAGATATTACCATTGTTACACAGTTGTAAGCATTCACTTCAGGAAAATCTTTCCTGTTTCAAAGCTTGATTTCTTAACCTCAATTTTTTCATTAACTTTAATGGTTCACTTTTTATTATCCTGCCATTGGGAAATGACAAAATAATTAGGAATGTCAGTTTGATGCAAGAGTTCACTTAGCACACACCCACTCATTTTCCTGTTTGAATTTGTGTAACAGAGCTCTGCACGTGTAGATAGAGACCTGCAAGTCTGGGAATATGTCAAATATGAAGAAAGAAGCAGGTAAGCCAAGCTAACTCCTTACTGCGAAGTAATTCTGAGCTTGTTGGACACATCAATGGTTTAGAAAGAGATGAAGTATGTTAACAAGGAAAATGCTAAGAGGGAGCATTAAGAGCAATTATTCCTACTTGACATCCAGTGTGTCCCAGGCACATCACAGACACAGTAGCCCTGGGAGAAGCTGCAGCTAAAACCAGCCTTCTGGGCATGTGAGGCTCCTGTGCTCAAACATCCCCAGCATGTGAACCCCCTGCCAACGCACACCTCTGCTACAAGCTGCCCACAGGCAGCCTCTGCAGGCTGCCACAGAGGTGTGGTGGAATGGGATCAGATGGGGAGCATGACTGCTCTGGAGAGTGTTTTCCCAGGCAATTAGAAAGCTTTTCAGTATAGATTGTGTTTGATTGAAAAAAGCACACCTCAAAACACTTGAGACTGAAATGCAATAGAAAAGGCTCAGCAGCAATTAAGGCAGAAATGCTAGTACCAGCTTCAGAAGTTTCACACTGTGAGGACTCTGACCCAACAAGCAGGATGCAAAGAGATTGGCCACAATCCCTTTGGTGTGGGCACAGATGTACTCAGTATTGCAAAGGTGCCATCAGAGAAGGAAGAGGCATCTTCTACCTCTGCATCTTCAACTTTTCACATTTCAATACTTCTGATGTTGTTGTAAATAACAGAGCTCTTTTGCCCTGTGACTCATGAGCAACATCCTGACACCTGTAACACACTGCTTAACTGAATGGGGCCCAGGGCCACGGCAGTTTCGCAAAAGCTTGGGGTTTTTTTGTTTTTTTGGGTTTTTTTTCTTTGTTTTTTTCAGAAGGAATAGTAAGTATTGTCTTCTAGGAGTTAAGATCTACTAATGGTTTTTGGAAGTACAATTGTGACTGTAAGACAAAGAGGGTCATCATGAGAAAAGAACCACAGTTTTAGTGCTATTACTTTTGACATCTGTCTAAGGGTGAAACGTGAAGTTATCTACATTTTGGGGACGTCAAGCTCTGTGGGCAGTGTTGAGCTCGTTACTGATTTAGGGTGTTGGAAGGTGGATCTACATCCTCAACATCTTTTCCATAAAGTCCAGAAAAGATTGTAACTAGGAGATTGGCTTGAGCTTGCCTCCAGAAGCCTCATTCATTGTCTTCACTGTTTGAGTTCAGTTTTGGAGTTATTTCAGCATTTTTTCCTGTGTGTTTATGCATGCATGTGCACATACATCTTTTCCACCTTTTTTAAAGAACTGCCATCTTTTCATAACTTGCATGTAGGATGTATGCCTGCATTTGCTAGCTCACAACTGAGGAGCAGGAAAACTGGTTGTTTTTATCCCTTTCACCAATGTCATAAGAAAGCAAGATTTTACTGCCTCTCTCTTGGGTCATCTCTCTTCTGAGATTTTGAGCTCAACTGGCAGTTTCAATCATGTTTGACAGAGAGGCAGAAAGTCTTAATTCCTGGTTTTGTTACAGTCAGTAACTACTTAAGGAAGAAGATTAATTTCTTTGGTGGCAGAAAGTTTTGAGGGCAACAATTTCTCCCTCAGATAGCACATCTCACCTGAATGAATTTTGCCTCTTCTGCATCCTCTTGGATTCATATAACAGTGTCTGATTCCTGTAGCTATACTTGGAATCAACCTATATACAGGCCAGCAATTCCTCTTTTTGATATATCTCTACAGTGAAAGAAAAATAAAGTTCTCACTAGTTCCTCGATTTTCACTATTTTTAGAAAGAAATGCAGTGTAAGTGTCTTGTGCCCTTCTTTTGAAACATAAGAGAACATTACTGACTGATAGGTCAGTTCCAGGTCAAGTGTTTTACAAACAGTACAACTCACTGTTAATAAGATCAAAAATACTTTTTAGTTCCTTGTGTGAAAGTGAGTGCATTCACACTTGATCTTTCTGATTGACAGGCTCAAATTTTCCTTGATGCTGTTCATTATAAGATCCAATGATACCTAGGCATCAGCTTTAGAACTAGTGCTCTGCATCCTTTATTACAAAGTTATTCTGTTTGCCATTATTTGAAACCTGAGCACTTCTGCTCTTAGTGACATGGAGTGATGTGGAGTTGAGTGCAAGCTTCAGTTTTGGTTTCTTACAGCAGGACAGCATTTTTCTGTGGACATATACAATCTTTCTGCAGAGCTGTGGAGGACACCTTACAGCCAGCTGCAGCATTTTCTGCAGTGATAATTAATGCTGACCATAGGTGCCATTATTAGTCATTGAGCTGACCCTACATGGTGAAACTGCAAAAGGAAGGTGCAGCAATTTGATCACAGTCACCACGATCCTGGTGGTCATTCAGTTTCTGCTGTTTCTACACTACACTTTCACTATGACTTTTCAAGTTACATCTCAAGTAAATCTGTAGCCCATTTGGTCTGAATTAATGATGGCTACATAACATTTTACTCCTACTAGTGGCTATTAGACATGCCTTCACACATGCCTAGACAGGTCCCAGGCAGACACCTCAGGGCACCCAGCATACTTGTCTCTGGCTGTTCCCTTGTGTGCCGCATCCTGCCAAGCAGGAGAATTCACAATCATGAATCAGACTTCAACACTGTGTGGGAGATTCCTAAAAAAACAGTAATTTTCTTTTTAAATTTTACTTCTGTTCCTGTGAATTGGGTTGCCCCATCCCCATGGGAGCCCAAACATCCCTCTGTTTTCACTGCAGCCTACCCTGGACTCAGTTGAAGGAAACGGAGAGCACTGAAGTCTACCACAGCACTTTTGGCCTGCAGTGAGAATGAGGGCAAATGAGGTGATATGGTTAATCTTTGCCAGGGAAAGCTGGAGAGAGGATCCTGAGCTATCTAGCTGCCAGCTGATGCTGCCTTGGCAACAGCTTAATGGGCCAATGGCCTATACTTAAATGACTTCAAGAAGAGATGTTGTCAACCGTTTGCTATCTTTCTTCTTTCCATTAAGTTCAAAGTACTATATAATCACTTCAATTTTCTTTCAGCAATGATAAAGCTCAAGTATAAACCACAAAGCCTAAACTCTCAATCAGCCTCCATGTTTTATCCTGGATTTATCTTCAGCCATCATCAGGTGCTGTCTTTCTGCCTGACCCTATATGGAAACTGGCCTCCAAGGAAGGTCAAGTATTCACTTTCATACTCCTTTCTGCTGAAAAGCTTTCCTGGCAAGATTAGATAAAGCAATTCCTTTTCATTTTAGGCCATTCCAAATAGACAGTTTATTAAAAATCTACTTTAAAGCAATTCTTTTGCTCATTTGCTATAGGTTTATAGATTGAGCCTATGGCCAGGCTATTTTTATATTCACTGTGCCAGGAAAAAAAAAAGCCCAGTAATTTACTTTACTTGTAGGAAAAAAAAAAAAAAAACAAAAACCGAAAAACCCCACAACTTTAAAAGGCATTTAAAGGATATTATCAAAGACTTCTCTCCCAGTCACTACCTGGTCAGAATCCACCATGTGACTCAGAGGCGCATCTAGCAAAAGCACTTAGGGATGCGGTGTAATGAAGTGCAGTCTCATTAAGTAAAAAATGAGCAAATTTTGCACTATCGCTGCATTGTGCATTGAATAGATATTGATGAAACACAGAAGCAGTTTTGGCAACAGAGACTGATGTCCTCACCACATAGCCCTTCTCTTGTTCACCGGGTGAAACTCAGTTTATTTGCCTTGCAGCAGCACCAGCCACATGGCAGAGGAGAGTACCGTCAGCTTTTCCTATAGCCTAGAGCTGGGACAGTCTCCTGAGATGTGGGAAATGTGGGTTCCTACTTCTGTGAAGAAAGTATTAAACATCTCCCTTCTTGTGTAAGTGTTCTTGCCTCTTGGTTCTCAGTACGTCTGTAATGGGACCACTCATTGGTATGGTTTCTACAAAAACTAAGAGAAAGCCTAGGGCACCACTGCCTTGCAGGGATTCACTCACACGGTGATGATGACCTCACAGCTCCTGTCCCAGACCTGTTCAGAGTTGCTTCTTTTACCCCACCAACCTGAACAAGAGCTGTGTCCAGTTCTGACCCCCTCAGTTCAAGAAGGACAGGGAGCTGCTGGAGAGAGTTCAGTGCAGGGCCACCAAGATGATGGAATGGATCATCTCCCTTATGATGAAAGGCTGAGGGAGCTGGGGCTCTTCAGCTTGGAGGAGACTAAGGGGTAACCTCATTAATGTTTACAAATATGTAATGGATGAGTGTCAGGAGGATGGAGCCAGGCTGTTCTCAGTGATGTCCAATGGTAGGACAAGGGAATAGGGATACAAGCTGGAGCATAAGATGTTTCAAAGAAACATAAGGAAAAACTTTACTGTGAGGTTAATGGAGCACTGGAATAGGCTGCTGAGATGAGTTGTGGACTCTCTGAAGTCATTCTCTGAAGTCATTCAAAACCCACCTGGATGAGTTCCTACTCCAGGTGGTCCTGCTCTGGCAGGAGGGTTGGACTAGATGATTTTTTGAGGTCCCTTGCAACCCTTAAGATTTTGTGATTCTGCATAACTCATCATTATCCTACGGAGCTAGTGAGAGGATATATTCATTACTGTTTGTGAGATGTTCAGGCTTCATAATGGCAAACACCACAGAAAAGCCTATAAAGCAGTTAATAACTACATCCTCACAGTAGAATTGATATGAATGAGTAATAAATAAAGTATAAAACCTCACGTTAAAAGCAAGGATGAAATAAAACATCCAATAATTGTTCACTAAGGGGACTCATTTGCCCTGTGCACTTAGTAAAGTGTAGGTGTATGAGAAAATTAATATGTGATCTTCTAAAAAACTGTGCATGTTGCATAAGGTATGAGAGCAATAAAAGTAAGTGCATACAAGCAGTCTTCATTCTGGCATTTCCTACATTTTGATTCATTGATACAGCAGCCTTAATCATGTGCTTTAACATGATTACTTGTCTGTGTGTGTGTTGTAATAAAAATACAGAGGAAAAAAAGATATCCATGTATTCTTCATATTGTTTGTACGGCCTCATCACTGCTGCACTTTTATTCTTCTGGAAAGCACCAGGGTTGCTGTCGTTATATAAGTCAGCTCAATCTCCTAGTACAATATCCTGGGCTGAGTTTCTTGACCCACGGAAATAAGCATGTGTCAGACTTTGTCTCAGTCTGCTCAGCAAGGGAGAGGGCGAGAGCTGAAAGCTGTAGATTTTACTAAAATCCTCTCACAATGTATTTTTCAAATGCTTGAAAAAGGATGAACCTCTAGAGTTAGCATTTTAACAATATCTGCTAAGCCAGCAACTTTCTCAACATTGCCCTCCATCTCTGCCTACCCTAGATTTGCTGACACTGACAGTAGCGTTTAAATACCTTGAGCTATGCAACAACTACTGTTTTCCCTGGAAATGGGATTTCTTAGCTGGGAAGGATTGTTTCAACTGCCCTATCTGGGTGAAAATCCTCTGAAAGAGTGACTGATGGAAATTGAATTCTGTTCCATGCTGTGCCCAGGCGTGGCCTCATGGTTGAGCCCCAGGGCCACCTCACTGGAGTGTAGCGTACCTTTCACCCAGCACTTGCACAGGAGGGAATGTGGATCGGGGCTGCAGGAGGGCACGGTAACTGCTGAGATGTGCAATATCTAGGGATGTCCTGTAGCTATGCAGTGTCTCCTGACTACTGCCCATCTCAAGAGAGCTACTAAGTTTAAAATAAAAATTAAAATTGACTCTGCAATTGGGTTTTCTGTGAATACAAATAACTTGCAATAAGCATCAAGAAGGATGAAAATATAACACTTCATGCATTTTTATGTATATATATGCATATATAAAAAAATATATACACACAAACATATATCTCTGTGTGTTTTACAGCAGTAGCATGTATCCTATTAAGGAGATGGCATAGTGTGTGTATAGTCACACAACCAGCCAAGGGAATGCCTGTATAGAGCAGGTAGGTTCCCTGCTTCGCAGTTCAAGACTGTTCTCAGGACTACACTATTTAGTAGAATGGAAAACCAGCTTGTTAATGATACTGGTGATCTGCAACTTGAGCAGTCTGCTGTAAGTGAGTGACAAACATCTCCTCTGCAAAGAAAGACAGAGAACTTCAGCAGCACTCGAGGAGGAAAATGCTAACCCTCTCTCTAGAACACACTAGATGTCAGAGCCACGATGTGGACACGGTTGTCCGAGCACACTAAGCTAGCTCAGGTTTCCAAGGCAATATCCGGAGCTTAATGTGCTGATATCTCATAATACAGGTCTCAAGCAACCTAGTGCAATGGTATAGATTCAACAGTATGTTTAAGGTCATTTCTAATAGATCTCCTTTAAGGTTGTTCTTTCCCTTTTTATTTCTTCTTCTGTGCTGCAATAAGTATTTCATGTGGTTTCTTTGTTTTCATTCTGAATTTTATAGTTGTGGCTCCTTCTTTTTTGTTGCTGTTGGTTTTTAACTTCCTGTTCTGTTGCAACTTATGAAACTATTCCGGGGTTTTTTTTTACAGCATGGATTGCATGATTTCCTCTCTTTCTCTCTGGAGATCAAGGTTTCAATAAATACATTTCACATGGCTTTTACAGTGTTTCTCATGTTTTATTTTCTACCCAGGAGATAAAGAAAAATAGATCTGGAAATCAAAGAACACATCCACAGAGATAAGTAATTGTGAGAAAGAGACTCATTCTCTCTGGAGCAACAGCATAACTTCCCAGAAACTCCTGAGCGGGTCCTTCAGGACCAACACAGGAGATGAGTCATTTATAGCTAGCATCACTTTCTCTTCTTTCTTATGAGTTGCTGCTTGTGGGCACTTAGTTTATTTCTGAGCTAGTTCCTTCAAGCTTCTCAATAATTTACATTTCAACAATGAAAATTGCCATCCAAGGCAATCACATAAATTCACTAATTTGACACCTCAAGTTTTGAAAGCTGAGACCAGAAAATCCTCCCGGTGATACAGTTTAATGCCAAATTCTTGACAGCTTTCTGAGACTTACATGAACAATTTTAATTGCTTAGCCTGGCTGACTGCAGAAACAAAGCTCCCTTTTACAGCTTCAGTTGGCCATACCAGAATGCACTGCAATAATCTGCATTTTTGTGGGCCTCTCCCCAGTCCATTCTTTTTGTCTCCTTCTTGATAAACAGAACTGACCATCACCAATTCAGCATGCTTTCTTTCACTCATGCTTAGACACAGGTGAGGCTGGTAGTTGCCAATTGGAATGACAAAGCCTCCCTGATACAATGCAATGCATCATCTCTGCCACACAAAAGTTGTGAGGGAAATAAAACTTTACCTCAACTGACTCAGTCAGGTGATGAGATGCTGGGTTTCATATGAGATCTCCATGTTGCATAAGGCTTGCAGCATCTAATAAAATATGAAACATTTAATTACAGTGAGTGATTACTCTCATTTCTTCAGGACTCCTAGGGCTGTTGTAATTTAATGAGGGAAGATTTGAAATATGATGCATCAAAAAACCTGCTATGTAAACAAGGGCACTAAAGTACTTTTAAAAGAAAACTCCAAGTTTGGTCCAAGGTAATCTCCTTCAAAGAAAACAACATTCTTCTGGACCAAGAACAACAAATGCCACTGCTAACTTACAGACTTCTCTATGGATGTATTGGTTTTCAAGATTAAAACAGATTCATTTCATTGGTAAAGACCAGTGAAAGATGATCTCTGCGTTTAATCAAAGTTATTATTGAATGTCTCACTGTATTGTCTCTTCTAAGTCCTGCTTATGCCTTTAGACTGTTGGAGTTAAACCAAACGTGCCAGTTATTGTTCTATCACTCATGAACATATTTTTTAATGGACTTAAGAGAGAAAGACCTAAACTAATCGACCTGTTTGGCTACTTTATGCAAGACTTGCCTCCTTTATCAAGGCTCTGAGAAGGGTATGAAGAGCTATGAACTGGGAAAGACACAGAAGGCCACCTATATATAGTCCTTTGCAGAGCAACCACACTGATGTGGCAACTCTGGGGAAATGGCCGCAGGAGGAAAGCCAGGAAAGGAGTCATGGAGTATGTTAATACCATATTCACTTCATTGCTGATCTTTGTTTTTCAGCCTCCCCTCTCTTGCAAGATATCACTAACTGATAACAGCTGATGAACAATAGCACAGTCCATTTCTTCATAGGTGACTATTCTACTTGTGCATGAAACTACCACTGGTATGTAATGTTGTAGCAAGGCAAGAACATAGACAACTACAATTACTTTCAAAGGCCAGTTTGCTTATTTAAATAAAGCTGTGCATGGTCCTGAAGTAGCCACTTTTATAAATGAGACTGGTACTGACTCAGCTTTCCAAGAAACAATGCAGCTGTGATCGCATCTGTCCAGATGTCCTTAAAGCTCATTGTCTAGCTGCTAGGAGCTTCAACCTTGTTTCCCAGTTGTCTGCATACATCTGGGTTCTAGCTCATGTCTAGGCAACTGTCTTAACATCAGGGTATCTGGCATATGACCACAGTGCAACGTCTGTCCAGCAGCCTATTTCCTATTCTCAATTCCTCAGGTGCAGTCTTTGATCTTGAGTGTAAGCACATCCTTTCCCAAAAAGTTGAATCTTCCGTCCTAAGAAATATCTTTGTGAAGCTTTGGACAGAGAAGAGAATGCACATATGCTGATATAAATAACATTTGCAGACATTGTGTAAAGACTGTTGCTTTCCTTACAAAACAAAAGCAAAAAAAAAACCCAACCAAACAAACACAAATTAAAAAACCCCAAAATATACAAAGCCAAACCCAAACCCAAACCAACACAGGAGATTGATGTCAACAGAAACATAATATGTCCCTTAAGTCTAAAATCTCCCAACCCAGCTACCCTCTCCTCAGAGATCCCTAGGACTCTAGTACTAGAGTCTGACTTTTCCATCTTAAAATTATACCCTCTTTGATAGCCAAGTTTGCATGGTCACCAAACCCACATCTTCCTATGTCCTTAGTTTCCCCTGTGTACCTTCCACTGATGGGTCTTTTTTTCCAGTTTTGTATTTTCTCCAGTCCAGTCCCCTAGACAATGGGACAGGCCACCTGCCTCCAGCTCTGGCAAAAGCTGTCCCCAAGCCCTTCATTGTCTACAGGTGACAACAGAGTTCACACCATCATCTCAGGCTTGGTGCAGACCTGACCCAGCCTGCCTGTCTGTGCAGGTTAATTAGGCCGTGACAAGTACAGCCATTTCTGGGGCACAAACCTCATTGCAGAAGTCAGGATCCTCCCACTGTACAAAGAGGTTCCACTGATTGCCAAGCACATGGGTGAACTCCAGGCATGGATGGGACTTCTTGGCCCACCTTTTTCATCTGCCTCTCTAGTGAGGCTTACATAATTTGACTGATATAACCCTCTACACCACAAGCAGTCAGTTTAACAGTGAGCTGACTGAGACATGCTGTTACAATAGCCTGGATTTGTAGTCTATTATCAATGAAAAAAAAAAAACTGAAGTCAACCTGAAGTCATTGTAATGTTTTTATCAGCTATTTGCATGGTGGAGCTTTTCTTATGAGGACAAAAACATTGATAAAGTATGGTCTGACAGATCATATCAGATGTATTTCTGATTTGTGAATATATATCTCATTTTTATGGTACAATGAAAAAAGGCAAAGGGAAGGCATTTAATTTGTGCACTAAGGTGAGATATTTTTGCACATATGCTTGTGAGCATAATATAACAGTCTTTATGACTAGGCTTTTTAGGAATGAGTTTCAGTGAAAACTACCTTCTTTTACACAAATGTTTGTAAAACTACTTTATCTTTTACACAAAAATGTTGTTTTATACAACAAACTTTCTCAGTGTGAGTTTGCAATACAAATTAGATACACACATTTCAGCTGCATTGTTACTATTACTCTATGGCTATTTGTTTTATTTTAACACCTATAAGCTGTATCCTGAAACAAGAGGCGTTTGGTGGACACAGCACAGTCAAGACTTTTTCCAAACATACAACAAGCCAAATACAAAAACAAGAGATAGGAAAATAGGTTCTGGGTACAGAGAACAAGAAGAGTCGATCATTATTACACACACTGGCTGTGGCTCACTGCCAACCTAGCAGCTGTCATGACTGCAGAACATCATGGAAAAAGGTCAAGCCAAAATTTTAACTTGGATTGAAGAAGGTAGTTCTGCAGCATAGATGTAGCTCGGGAAACATTGCAGAGCTGAGAGGTGAAATTTTTATCTCCAGCTAGGACTACTCAGAGATAAGAGGTAGGGAGAAGCAAGAAGACAGCCGACAGCAGAGATGTGTTGGGTGCCACAGTAAATTGATGAAATAGCAGGAACATCCCCTGAGGGATGTACCTCATTTGGTAATTAGGGGTTAACAAATTACATGGGATTCAGAGGAGAATGTTATAGTTCCATCGTTGGTGTTAGGACATTTTCTTAAAATAATTTTTTAAATAGTTTAATGTTGTGTGAGGTAGCTTGTTCTGAGCATGATCTCCTCCCACAGCTTGGTGCCAATAAACTGTACCATCAGATTCCCTCACATCAGTTTCAGGACAATTACAAAACAGAGAATAACCTGCAGAGAGAGAGGCAAGTTACTTACTTTTAGCATTACTGCTTAGAATGGTTGAAATGGCAGAACATGGGTACTCTCTAAGAGGGAGTTTGCTATGAGTTAATCCCAAAACAGAACATCTAAAATACACACCAATTGGCTGCCATGATGTTTTTTTTCAGAACCCTTTCTGAGCTCCTTTTTCATTCCAACTTTACAAGTTTTGTAAAAGCTTATCAGCAAGTTTCAAGGCCTTATGATTTTTATAATTTGAGTTCTTGAGTGCTAGGTATTTGTTAGTCATAGGTTTTGCCGAGCTAAATTTGCCTTACACGTGGAATGCACATACCCAGACGCTTTCCTCCCACCTTTCCATCACACACCTAGGCAGGCACCCAGTCTTGGGACATGCTGAATTAGTCATGTGATGCTGCCTGTGGCTATTAGGAAATAACTCTCACATCTATTCTCTTGGCATCAGACAAAAAAATGCACTTACACATCTAAAACCTGTCTCTTAGGAACATTAAAGGTGTGCACCATGTTTAACCACTGTTGAGGCACCTTTGATGATTCTCTCCCTTGGACTTCATGTTCCAGCTGTGTTTTTCACCCAGCAGAAGGTAGCCTTGCTCCCAACACCAGTGCCTGCTCCTACTGAAGTCAGAAGGGAACATGCCATTACCTTGGGCTAGAGTCTCAAAGGGTATAAATCAGCATAACTTCTGACTCCACTGTATGGGAGACAAGCCAATGCACACTGGTTGCAGATCTGCCCTTGCAGGTTCATACATCACCTGCTCTGCTGATTTCCTGCATTAAGAATGTGAAGACGGGAAGACACTCTTAGAGGTGATGTGCACAGTCCTGGCACTGCATGGCATGTCTATATTTACCTTGCAGTGCTAGACAAGCTGCAAGTTGCCAGAGAGAAACTGATGTCATCTGTGAGTAAAAATCTGTAGGAACTTGCCAGCTTTCTGCTATATCAGAAGTAAGGGCTTGCACTTCTCTTTCAAGTTCATTCAGTCTATGACATGCCAATGTTGGTAGACTTCAAAGTCTTCCCTTTTTTTCTGTGGGGATCAGCAGTTTCTCAGCTCGGGGTGGGATGAGTAATCAAAGCTTTGTAAGCATGCCATAGCATTTACAGGGGACATAATTCATACAGAAATAATATATATATACATTAATGGATTTGATTTCTGAGCTTTCTACAGTCCATATGCAATAAAAGAAGAGATCTAAAGTAAAACTTCACCTAATCTAACATGACGTGCTTTACAGAGCTCACTCTTCCCAAAAGTGTAAATAACTGTATGATACAATCAGCTGAATAAATCAGATACAAATATCTGAGAGTCATTACTGCAGTCTTAAGTCTTAATGAATGCCCTATGAATCAATCAAATTCTATAGCTGTCTCTGAACAGTTTACCATCTGCTTCAGTAGCATTTGCAATATAATTTCTAATTTTAAAATATCATGCAATAAAACACTAGAGTGAATTAATGCTGCACAACTGAGACACACAGTGTGTTGACCACACCTTTCCCTCAAACCCAATGCTTGATGTTTTCTTCCCTGCTTACTTCATGCCAGCTCTCTGCCTTTGCATATCTTTTATATCGGTCCCTGCTTTTATATGGCAGTATGAGCAAGTAGTGGCAAGAGAGAAAATGTTGCCCTTTCAGTAGCCTCTTTTTCAGTACATTTTCCAATTCAAGCTGGCCAAGATGATTCACTTTAAGTATTGTGTTATGTAGTCCATCGAGTAATCAGCTGTGTAATCACTCAGTCTTTGCAGACTTACTACTTTCTTTTTATTCCTGAAGCAGAATACGTGTGGTGACAACAACTGAATTACTTCAGACTGTCCCTAAGAGAACCAAACTGAGTTATGCTAATAGGAAAGACTTATGTCCTGGTTCCTTTCAATGGATTTAACCATGTAACAATGATTTAACCATGTACAGAGCTCTGAAGAGAGCTTATTGCCTGAAACACGTCTCTCTATTATTTTTCCAGAGAAAAGGGGGGGGGTACCCTTTTCTCAATCTACTCAACTCACTTCAAAGTTCCTCTTGCTTGGAAAGTCCCAGCTCCCAATGTAGCACAGAGAGGGACACTTCCTTCCTTGAACTGGAATAGACCTGACCTGGCTTGAGGGGCTGTAAGTTAGTTTGCAAAACCCAGCTAAAAGCTTTATCCCACTCTTTCAGGCAATAGCAAAGATTTGATCCTCACAGAGATGAATGGCCACACTTCTACTGACAATCTGAGGCCAGAGTTTTAATCCAGCAGCATCATAACTGAGCATTCATTTTCTAGACTAGCAATCAAATGCAAACACTAGGACAGTTTGCCATGTTGTCACGACAAGTGGGGAAACTGATAAATGGATGTAAAGAATGCTCATCCATATGGAAATAAAATGCCAAGGTGTGGGGAAAGCATACATACTGCAAACAAATGTATTAGAAAATGTTCAAGCCTTGCCAATACATCAAAGCACTTTCAACTCAGATTCTGGTGTATGGGAAATCTTTGTTATGGATGAAGTGGAGCTAGTTCCTAGGCAAAAGAGGTCTCTAAATCATCAAGGACCCTTCCTAAGGCTCTCACAGGATCGCCTTCACCTCAGGGATATCAAGAAAATCATGCATCAACAAAGCAAGTATAGCAGAAGAGATGTCCTGAAGGCCCAAAGATCATCAAATTACAGTGTTTTCTAGGATTTTTAGTCTCTTAAGTTACCCTGTTGAGGAGGTCAAAATGGTGCTAGGTTTCTTTCCTGCCATGGCACTTGTTTGTAGACCTGTGCCAAGCCCTGCAAACAGAAATGATCCCACAGCCAGTGGCTCAGCCGTGAACAGAAAGAGAGACTCACATTCTGGTTCTCAAGGACCATGAGTTTACTCAGCTCATCCCTGAACCCACATGGACTACAGCTGAGCCAAGGACCCCCTTTCTGTGCAGACAGAATTTTTAAGCTGCTTTTCAATTCCTTGTGGCTAGAATGCTGCAAAGTGCCCAGCATACCCTCCCCTGGACATTCAGGATGCAGCCATGGCTCTTAGTCTGTAAGGCAAAGAAACATCCAGGTGGCAAACCTGCAAAAGAAGATTGTGAGGTCAGGACACAAACAAGATGGTAGTTGCCTGTTTACAGCACCATAACTTAGAGCTTGGCATGATTTAATGGGGATCTTTGGGTGGGTTTTTTTTTGCACTCAGACACGGCCCCACTTCTGAAATGGTACAGTCCTCCCCCTACTTCTTGCTTTTCTAGATATCAGATGAAGGCTTCCTGCAGCCCTCGACTGAAGCAATTAATCATGTTCTTTAAACATTGATGACAGAGGCTTGTTTCTCATTAAACCACCTGAAAGCAGATCTGCTAACAGTCCCAAGAGGAAAATAAAGAAGAAAGGTATTTGTTTCCAGACACAGTTCAAAGGCAACAAAACTAAGAACTGCTGAAACAGAAACAATTATCATTAATTTTTTTCCATAGCCTAAGATACATTCCCCAAGCGATATCCTACTGAGAGAGAGTAACGCGACAGAGATATTAGTCTACTGTTTCATGTCTTCCACGTGGATTGATAGGAGGTAGCTTGAGAAGTGGCAAATTAGTGGGACAAAAAACCTCACTCTCAACTTCAGAGATGTAGGTGGGCATAAACTCATTGAGGTCAAAGATACAGTTACAGGCTTACATCGACTTAATCAAGAATGACCCCACAGTTGCTCAGTGAAATGTGGTCATACAAACAGATGTGTTTAAAGATAGATAGATAGATAGATAGACAGATAGAGCAATGCATCTGAATCTTCATGTCCCTCTCTGCCAGTCAGTCCATCTGACCCAGTGTAAAGCTGATATGAATTAGCAGGGCAGTAAACACATATGATCAGAAGCATCAGCTCTCTTTCACAAACAGTAGGTTAAAACCATTACAATCGGTAGAGGCACAGGAAGCTTGATGTTGGCTACAAGCCTGCTTTTTTTCCTGCTTTTTTTCTCTTGTTTATGTGTATTCCCTCTATATAAGCAAAATACACCTGGTTTTGTGAAAGGACACAGCTGCTTTTTCTCAGTCTTGACTATGAATTTGTTGTCTCCCAGAGTATACTTTATCTCTGTGCTTCCTGAAAATTCGCTGCAGCCTGTCATGCCAAAGAGCTAGTCTGTAACCAGACAGATAGGAAAGTACCATCAGTTCCCTACAGAAGAATTCCTGGCTGTTAGCCATTCAGTAGCCTCAGGAGTCCCATTAAAACTCTCTCGGGGCCCTGCTTTTCTGCCTTGCAGCATTCGCAGCCTCCCAATGGCTCTGCACTCGGGAGGAGTCAGCTACACAGCCATATGATGAATATAACCAGAGCTCTGATACTGGTTGTGAGTGCAGCTAAAAACTTTTTTGCTGCTTGATTTGGTTAAGCTGTGTTTCCTCAGCTTCCACCCATAAAATGGGAACACACTTCCCTTGCTCCTCAGCTGCAACCAGTTTGGCTCTTCAGCAAGACGTCCAGGTCCCTTACAATTCTATGATTCACACCTCGCTACCTGAAGGGGAATTGGTCATACTCCCCATACTCCTCACAGTCGTGAGTTTTGCTGGTGGGAAAAGAGTCACACAAGGAATGACCAGGAAGAGTCAGGACTGAGGCAGACACCTCCTTTCCTACCCTTCTGCAGCGTCCAAAAGACTAAAATCATTCTTCTAGCACGTGGATAGTTGAACAACAGCCCGTCACTTAACAAATTTCCCATCTTTCTCCCTTTCTCACATTTTTGTTCAAATCGGGCTTGAAAGAGAGAAGCCTGTAGCTACGTTGGTCAAACTTCCATGAATTTTTAAAGTTTATCATTTGCTTTTGTTTTCAAAAAAAATTTAACCCAGCTGTCCACAGAGAAAGTCACTCAGATTCTGATACTAGAGTACCAAAAGAAGTGGTGATGTTGATGGATCCACAACCAGGAAAAACTTATCTACACAGGAATGCAGATAAGCAGGCACTTTATTATGCACGGGGTGGGGGGCAGAGTAGCTCCTCGAAACATGCTTCGTGCTTGACATTTAAGAAACTGAAAAAATAGGCACATTAACCTCAGATGTGACAGATGCCAGACATTCTCCCCTTACCCTTTGTTCTTTCCTTCAGCAGGACTGCAAAGAAACCCCAACTTTCACACTTGGTGAGAAAAAACTTATTGTGGATATAAAATAATATACTATCTCAGATCATTGCAGACCTAACATCCTGCTTTTTATACAAAGGAATATAGAAGTTATTTGACTTTCCAAGAAATTTTACTAATTGTTCTCAGTCTGTCAGAAAGCTCATTATGTCCTCTCTGCTATAATTTACTAATCACTTGCATCTGTTCATACAATTTATCCTTAAGGCATCATCTAAGAATAGCACAGTACCCAAATGCTGGAATGTTTGCAGTCATGCCCTGACCCTTAGCAGCAGTTCCCAATGCCAGCATGACTATTCCAGTGTAGAAAGTGCACACTGTGGCAGGAGGAGTCTGAAAATTTTCTCCCCAGAAGCTGTGCAGGATCTGCCATTCCTTTTGCTGCACAGTATCAGATCCAGCTCCTAGGCTTCACCTTTCTGAACCAGCCCCAGCAGTGATGATCAAAAGTATTAACCTCCCTAAGAAAGAACTGCCTCACACCCTACCCAGCTGGTCACTAAATCACATGATTCCATTGTCTTCTGGGAGCTAGGCATCTCCATGCTGCACCTGAGAGGCAGATGCTTGCCTCCCCCTGAGCCTGTAGGTGTGGGTGGCAGCCCCAGGCAGCCCTGACAAAGTCAACAGAAGAAAGACCAAAACATCTTCACCCACTTTGTCACCCCCACAGGTGACATACTGTATGGTCTGGCAATGGCTTTTGTACAGCCAGCACTTCTGTCCCTGGTAAACAAGGAGACACCTGCATGTCTGGCTGGCACTTTCCCCAAACTCAATGGCATTTCTCCTGGGCCCATTAAAGACAATGCAAATGTTCATTTCAATGAGTTTCTCAAAAAGCTTAAAGAAAACCCCATGTAACCTCAAACAACACATCAATGCAAGGGAAAGAAGCTAAAATTCAAGCCTCTGTGTTTTAAAAATAATTAGTAGAATTTAAATGATAAAAAAGAGACACAAATTGCCTTAAGTATCATAGCTTGTTTGCAAACATAATACCTATTAAGATCACAAGTTTTCAGCAGTAAATTCTACATTAGCTAAGATTTTATTCTGTAGCTTTGATAAACAACTGCAACAATGTGGATTGATGTTTATCATGTTTCAGATCCGCAGTTGCCTCAGGTGTTATTTCTAGACAGCACGTGAAGCCAAGGCTCATATTCTTCAGTCCAAGAAGAATATTTTAAGAAAAAATATTCCAGCCCATCTTCTCAACCTTCTGCCTGTAGAAGATCAGCTACATTGAAAAAAAACCAAAACAAAATAAATAATCCAGGGAATCAAAATTCCTTTTCTGTGTTGTATTTAAGGTAACACTGTTACATGTTATCCACTACAGAGAGCTGCGGATATGTAAAAAAAAACCAGGGTAAAGGACACTGATCACTAGAATCTGACTACTGACTATTAGAATGGTAGAAAATAATTCAATGTAACTGCAGAATATGGAATTTCAAGTAAGAGACTTCTGTATTTACAGCAGTAAATATCTGTTATATGCCTTGTAAATCAGAATCAGAATGAAGACGGTAAAACAGAATAGACTAGAAATGCCAATATGGACAATAAATATTTTCTATACTGGTTGATAGGATGGGACAGGATAGATTTAATAGTACTTCTTACAAAATCAGAGAGTAGTTTTAGTTAAGAGAGGCCTCTGGAAGTGGCTGGTGCAACCTGCTTCTCAAGGCAGGGCTAACTCCTGTTTGTTACGTTGTTCAGAGCTTTGGCTAGATAAAAAAATATTCAAGGATGCAGCTGTTTTATGGTTTTGCGTGGAGCCTTTTCTTGTAAGGGGGAAGGGGCTGTAAAGATGGCTCCTGTAAGAAGTTGCTCGAAACTCTCCCCAGCTCTGAGCCAGACCCACTGCTGAGGCTGAGCCAATTAGACACCTCCACCATCACTTTTAAAAGAAGCTGGAAGAGGAGGCTTCTTCCTGTTCTTTTTTGCTCTGTCCCTTCTTCTTCTCTGGCTGGTGGTGGTGCAAGGAGTTAGGAGAGAGAAAAGCAACCATGGGGATCCCAAGGTCAGTGAGGGAAGAGAGGAGGAGCCTTAAGCTCTTTTTGTATGGCATCCATTTCATCCTCCTGTGGACCTTCAAAATCCTGTTTCCAGTAACTGTCTTGTACTGGGTTCCCCAAGCTATACATAGTATCCTTGAAATAGCTTTACAAGAGGGAAATAAATGCTTTCCTTGACTTGGTCTTGACCTTGCTGGCTCTGCTTTTGTAGTTTGAATTTGCAGCTCTGACTTCCACACTGCAAGGGTTCTCAATTTGACCAGTCCACTGAAGCACACTGCTCCTTTTCTGGGTCTCCTGGTCTCTTGGGTGTGGATCTTCCAGATTCCAGCCTCTGCTGCTGTTTAGAATTACTCCAGTACAGATGTAAGTCTATGAATGTACTTTATTGACAAATACCTTGCCAAATTTGGTTTCCAAAATGACAAGGGAAGCAATATTCCTTTAGCATTGTTGAAGAAATCAAGTCATAAATTCAGTAATAACTGCTAGGGAAAGAAATTAAGGCATAAATACAGAACAGAGAATGGTAGGGTTGGAAGAGCCTTTTAGAGATCATCTAGTCCAATCCCCCTGCAGAAGCAGCTTCACCTAGATCAGGTCACACAGGAACACATCTAGGAGGGTTTTGAAAACTGCCAAAGAAGGAGACTCCACACTCCCCCTGGGCAGCCTGTGCCAGGGCTCCCTCGCCCTCACAGGGAAATAGATTCTCCTTATGTTTAAGTGGAACATTTTGTATTCCAGTTTCTTTCCATTAC
>WBNH01005521.1:211680-265934 GCA_013401255.1 Urocolius indicus
AACTTCTTACGGAGTCACGGCCTCCCTCAGGCATCCACCCGCTGCGGCGTGAGCAGCTCCCCCACGGGCTGCGAGTGGGTCTCTGCTTCCCGGTGGTCCTCCATGGACTGCAGGGGGACAACCTGCTTCACCATGGTCCTCACCACATATCGCAGGGGAGCCTTCTTCTCAGTGCCTGGACACCCTCCTCCCCCTCCTTCTCCACTGACCTTGGTGTCTGTGGAGATGTTTTCACATTCTCTCTCTCTCTTGCTGCTGCAGTTCTGCCACTGCGCAACAACTTCTTCTGCTCAAATCTGTTATTCACAGAGACGTTACCTCCACCACGAATTGGCCAGGCCTGGGTCAGGTGCAGGGTCCAGCTTAAAACTGACTAGCTCTAACCTTGTCAGCTACAGGGGAAGCTTCTGGCAACTCTATTTGTTTAAAGAAGCCACCTATTTAGCCCTTCCTGCTGGAAGGGCCCAGGCCAAAACCACTACAGCTGGGGATTCCAGAACTGGACACAGTAGTCCAAATGAGAATGCCTCTCCTTTCTCTGTTCAATAGTTCTAACACCAAGCAACTCCTGAAAAGACTCTGAGTTGTTTGGGTTTTTTGGGTTTTTTTACATGAAATATGCAAAACATCTTAACCATGTCCAAACTGTATTAAAGTTATGGATACTACAAACTCTTCACACACAGCTGTGTGGCACTAACTACAGGTGATTCTCTCTGACAAGGAGTTTAGCACATGTGGTGCTTGCAGCTGTCACAGCTACACTCTTTCTAGCTTCCCAACTATTTGATTTATACCTTGCTGAAGGTTCTTACTGGTGTTTATTCATGTAGGTGTAATCAACCTTCAGATATAAAAGATCATTTCAAGAGTTATCATTCAGTTATCATTTCATTAAGGGAGACAGAAAATTAAAGATCTCAAGGAAAATAAATATAAATTTGAAAGCTAGGATTGGAAAGCTGACCAAATAAGGAATTATAGGAAAGCTTTATTGTAAATATTATAAAAAATAGCAATATTTCACTGTGCGTTACTACTGAAAGAGAAAAATAGTTCTTGACAGAAAAAGATGGAAAGTAACCCTAAGATCAGTCAACAAATGAAATCTCAGAGCCAAGGAGCTGGGACCAAAGGCAAAATGGTATTTGGGCATCTACCTGAAACTGAGCAAGCATCTAAATTGCCATTGAAATTGAATAGCTGGTAACTAAACATATGTGGTCAGAAGCTATATAAGGAAAGCCTGGATAGTATTAGGAAAGCATGCTCTGGATGAGACTGTTCTGCACATGTAAAGATATGTCTACGTGTGCTTACAGAAATGGTACAGTTTTCACTTGCTGAAGGATTCAGGACTGGGGGAAGATGCATAAGTAAATTTACTTAAACTAAGTTCCCCTGAATTTCACCACAAATCTGTAGACATTTCTGCTTGATAGTTCACTTAATTTCCCACTTTTCCTACTTGATAGGGTAGCTGAATCAATACTTCTAGTCTACTTCAGATTGTTCTATTTAAAAGATTAACTATGTTTAATTTAAATGTATTAATTTGATCAAAACTGTTCAGCCGTGCCTGTTGGTTTTTCAACTTTCTCTCAAAGATTTATTTTTTCACATTGTGGATTAGATTGTACCTTTCTTTTTGCAATAAGTTTCCTAAATTGAAGTAAGAACAAGCAAGCCTCTCATTAGCAACAAGAAGAACAGAAATAAATCTAGACTCATTCAAAAAGTAGGTTGTAATATTTTATAATTATTTCCATAACCCTATGGAAGCCACATTTCCCAAGAGAGCATCTGAGATAATCCCTAAATATTAAGAAATGAGAGGAAAATGCATCAGATTTAGCAAGCAAATTGGAGGGAAAGAGAGGACTGAGCACTTGGGAAGGGACATGCTTCTGCATTCATTAGACTGGCTGTTATTTCTCACAATTTGGAAAAAAACACATCATTTTTCATTCTTTAGATACAAAGATGATTCAGAGAGTTTTGCACTACAAAGAATTCTATTTCTTTTTTAAAAAATAAGTATTTAAGTACTCGATTCTTAAATGAACAGCAGACTAAGGAAATTTAGCCAAAAGTGTTTAGAAAATATTTTTTTAAAAGTACAATCCAGGATCAGAACTGTGTCACAGAAATATTTAATAGGCCTCTAGCAAGTTAATATCCTTGCTCTTGCCCTCTGCCTCATGACATGAAAATGCCTAATTTTGCCTTACTAGCAGAAGTAGTAGGAACACATTTTCTGATCAAGAATGCTGGACATTTGTCCTCTTAAAACGTGGACCTGTTTGGCTTTTGAAAAATTTCATTTGGAAACATTGTGAAGATTTTACCCCTGCTGTAGAAAATGCATGCAGTTTGAGATGCTGACCTCTTTTCAACTAAATACTCTTAGAAAGCACTTTGAGCACTTTTTCCACCACTTTTTCAAGCAGCTGTGGTCCCAATGCAACCAGTTATTCACAAACCAACCTCAGCTGCTCTGGAGCACTGCATTGCAACTTCCCAAAAGTTGCAAGTAATGTTTTTTTTCAATGAGATAATTTATGGCTTTTTTCTTCCCTCTTGCTTTTATATGAAGCTTTGAACATTTGAGGCTATCCACCTCCTCATGTGAATGCAGAGGAAGAACAGGAGTGGCAGCGGAAGAGCAAATGCCCAACACCACGTTCACCTCCCTCTTTGGAGGGTGCCACTCCTGTGTGCAGTTCCCTTATGCCCAAAAAGCCTTCCCTATGAAGCTCATAGCACATAGCTCATAGCTCCTGCTGAAGCACTGGGAGAGAATTTGTCATTATTCTCTCACTGTTAAACAAAGAGGAGAGATTTTAATGCCATCTTAAAGATCTGAAGCCCTTCTATAGCAATAGAGGAAATGTTCATAGACCACAGAGAGAGGAAGGGGGTTTGAAATGGTTCGAGTGCTGCCTTTGAGATTCTGTGATTCTGTGAATAGACTTCAGTAAAAAAGCAAGGATGCGTAAGCTTTACATACACATGCATGTGTATAAGCTATTTCCTCTCTCTTTGCATGCATAAATATATATGTGTATATAAATGCCCACAAAAGCTATGATATATTCGAGCTTTCTAAGATGACATTAAATGCTACTTTTTAATCTTAATCAATTTCAGAGGTAGACTGCCTCCTCTGAATTCCTGAATTTTGAAAGAACAAGAAGGGAAGTTTGTGTCTTTGATTCTGACATTTTCATGTGAAACATAATGACCCAGCCATATGCTGATTTTGATAATGTCTCTTTTTTCTTTCTTTTTTCTTTTGTATTTTTAGTGTGTGTAGTAGAGACATCATTTTTCATATACCAATAATTCATTTTACCCAAAAAGCTGTCACATATAAATTAAGTTGGGTATCTCCCTCTTCTCCTGTTTCTCACCCAGCACACATGCACATTCATTACAAACAGAGAGCACAAATGACATTACATACTCCATGGCATCTGTTCAGGCCTTAATTAATCCAACCGTCATGTGGTCCCCATGGCAACGACGCTCAACAAACTCCCCTGACTTGAAATATTCAATAGAGCATCTTACACTACATATTTTATTCAAATTAGAATAAATTAGGCCACAGAATTACTACTGTGTAAGCAATATAGTGTTGGTGTTGATGGGAACAGAGCGAGTCCTTGCTCTACTTGACCCCTCCTCATGCCTTACCTCATTAAAATGTATAATGGCATTTAAGCTAAGTCACATTAAAGCAGACACACACTTTTACAAAGCCTAGAAAGTAGTCCATTAACACTGTTTTATGTTTAAAAGAAACTCTCATGCTGCAGAAAATGAATAGGAATATTTTGCCATGCTGCACCTGCAACTCATATCATAAAGATGCTTATGGAACCATCAACAGCAAAAGGGTATTACCTTGGTATTTTCTATCTCTCCTTAGTCCTGCTATCTAATCAGTTTAGGCTCCAGGCACATGTTTTGGCAAGGTGCGATTCATACTATTTAAACCATAGTGGAGGCTGGAGTAACAGCGACAGTTATAGCCAATGGAAGAGCTGCTTATTTCAGTTGTTGGGTGGGCAGGGGACCTCCATTATTGAATTTTGGCTGCAACCTCTCTAGCTATATTGAATGATTTACTGCACAGAATTACAGAATCTTCAGGGTTGAAAGGGACCTTGAAAGATCATCTAGCCCTATCTCCCTGCCAGAGCAGAGGTCTGGTAGTTTCCATCACAATGGAGTCAGACTGCTCGGCCAGCCAGTCAGCAAGAGCCCTTGTTGCTCAAGAATGAAAAGTTCATCTCAGATCCAAGACAAAGGCCACCCTGATAACCCAGCCTCTCCCATAGCAAGTATGGCACTGGAAAGCTATTTGGATAAAACCTCTTAGGCCAGCCTCACATAGGAATGCATGAGTTGTCCCTGATTTTTTCCCAGCTTGCATGTACCCAGCAATCCCCTTCTTGGGGACAGCCTTGGGAAGGGACTGGCAGAGGACCTCTGTGCCTCCTGCACC
This sequence comes from Urocolius indicus, assembly GCA_013401255.1. Lineage (NCBI taxonomy): Eukaryota > Metazoa > Chordata > Aves > Coliiformes > Coliidae > Urocolius > Urocolius indicus. The sequence continues at coordinate 216,194 of WBNH01005521.1, forward strand.
AGTCTGCCTTGGTGGGGTGGAGCAGAGTGCTGCATGGAGCTGCAATAACACTCACCAGTTATCATCCTGTAACCCACAAATTATCCCTGTGTTAAAACAAAACAAAAAACAAAACAAATTAAAAAACCACCAAAAAAAGTGACAAGTGACTCGAGAAGGGATTTAGGTGTATCAGTGGGTGGGCAGGAGGCAGGAGCAGGTGGCTTCAGGCCCTGGCAGGTGCACCAGTGAGAGAGCACGTTAGCTTAGAAAATCTCTGTGTTTGCATCTCGTACACTGTCATACTTTTCCTCTGGGTATTAAATTACAACTTTAAACACTGACAGCATACACGCAGAGTTTAAAAGAATTATTTTGCTATTGTATGCACATAACCATGTTGCTCTAAAGGTATGTACAAATTAAATGTTAATCTGAGTGCAGGGATAATCTAATTATTGGTTCCTTTTGAAGTAAGAGGAACAATATTTACACAATAAATTATGGACCTCTAAAGGTAAAACTTGCTTTGAAGATTAAACATCACATATGTTGTTAGTTATTCTAACCATACTTGAACCTTGATGCTTTGTAATAATTTAAATTATGACATTTTACAGAGATGTTGTATTCTGACCATACTTGATGTTTCGTAAGAGTTTACATTATGAATTTTCACATAGATGTTGCATTTCAGAGGCACTACATATCCTTCAGATGTCTTTTAACTCTAGCAGAAATAGCAACATAACAAAGAGCGTCAAATATACGAGAAGCTGCTTGGGTGATTTGTGTAGAGCATAGAAGAAATGCCATTTTAGTTTACAGGGGACACAGGTAGCATGGGGAAACCATCTTCTCCATCCTGGGCCAGGCTTACAGGCTCCTCATACAATCACATCTCTGCCCTTGGGGAGAAGAGCTCTGGCCAGATACCTGTTGGGATGTCCCTAAGCACCTCATCTATGTGTCTTTTAAATATCTCCAGGAATAGTGAGTCCACCACATCCATCATTCCCTGCTCCCTTGAGCCATTGAGAGGGGAGGAGGTAGAGATATCTGGAGCAAGTAGTGAGCTGGGCCTGGGAAGAAAGGAGGGATAGGGGAGGGAGATCTTAAAGTGCTGGTTGTAATCTCATTATCCTGCCTTGTTTTTTTCTTTATGTTCTTGTTTTCTTTATGTTCTTGTTTCTTATGTTCTTTTCTTTCTGTTTCTTGTAGGTAGTAGAATAAACTTTCCTACTTTCCTCTCTAAATTGAGTTCTGGAGTCTGTTTTGCCCAGAACCATAACTGACAGTGAGCCCTCCCTGCCCTTGTCTCTCAAGCCACAATATCCTTGGTTATCTTTTTTCCTCCCATCTCGCTGGGGCCTCTGCCATCCTAATGAGGGTGGGGGTGGATGGGGGCACCGAGCAAGAGATTGCCGTGGTGCTTCATTGATGGCTGGGCCAAACCACAACACGAGTACAGGGGGACAATCACTCTCCTGGTCCTGCTGGCCACACCATGTCTGATACAAGCCAGGATGCCATTGGCCTTCTTGGCCACCTGAGCACACTGCTAGCTCATATTCAGACAGCTGTTGATTTAACACCTCCAGGTCCTTTTCTGCAGCCACTCTACCCCAAGCCTGTAGCATTGCATGTGGTTGTTGTGGCCTAAGTGCAGGATGCAGCACCTGGCCTTGTTACACCTCGTACAATTGGCCTCAGCCCATCGCTCCAGTCCATCCAGGTCTCAAGGCAGCCTCCAACCATCACTTCCCTCCCAAAATCTTCTCTGTTCACAAACACCAGGTCAAGCAAGGCACTTTCCCTTGTTGGCTCCCTTTGCAGCTGTGTGAGGAAGTTATCTTCCACACACTCCTGAAACCTGCTAGACCATCTCCTCTCTGTTGTGTTGCATTCCCAGCAGACATTGCAGGGGGGTTGCATGAGATGATCTCTAAAGGTCGCTTCCAACCCTGCCATTCTATGATTCTATGACATCCAGTAAGTTGAAGTCACCCGTAAGAATAAGCACCAGTGATCCCAAGAGTTTTCCCAGCTGCCTAAGGAACATCTCATCTACCTCCTTATCCTGGCTGGGCATTCTATAGCAGACTCCTACCATGACATCTCCCTTGCTATCATTCCCTCTATTTTACCCATAAACATGAGACCTATCCTCACAATCATTGACCTGTGGATGTTCCCTAACATAGAGAGCAACCCCTCCGCCTCTCCTGTCCTGCCTGTCCCTTCTGAAGAGTCTGTAGCCATCCAGTGCAGCACTCCAGTCATGTGACTCATCCCACCACATTTCCAAAATAGTGACAGTGTCACACTTCCCTTGGTGCACAGGGTGTTCCTGTTTGTTGTTAATGCTGCCTGCATTGGTGTAGATGCACTTCAGGTGAGTTACCAATCCAGCCACTTTTCAGAGGGAAGAAATCCTAACCCTCCATGTGACTATTCTCAGGTGTTTTGGTGGTCTCCAACACATTAACTCTTGCTTCCCTGTTGCCACAGGATTCTCCATCTCCTGCCTCCACTGAGACAGCAGACCAAAGAATGTTGGCAGTAAATAGTCCCTTGTACAGTGGAGTGCTGCTCCCAGGCTGTGTTCTGTCACGGTTACATTTGCCCCTCTCCCCTTCTAAACCTAGTTTAAGTCTCTCCCAATGAGCCTTGCTAACTCTTGTCCCAGTATCCTTTTCTTTCTTTGTGACAGGTATTCCCATCTCTTTGAAGCAGCCCTGGTGCCATGTAAACCACCCTATGATAAACCCCCCCAAACTTCTGTCTCTAACACCAGGATTAGAGACAAGTATTAATTTGTTATCTTAGAGCATCCTGGTTCTGTGCTGGGGGGGGGCGATTACAGCATATCGATAAATGTAGAGGCAAGACCTGACACCTGCAGGAAAGTTTAACAGTTTCAGCAGGATCGGACAGTGCAATCTCACACTCTTCCTCTGTCAGTTGTGGATCATTGGTCCATGAAAAGCCTTTCTGCAGATATAATTCTTCCTGATACCTGGCTGCGAAATCTTGCACCTTATTAAACATAGTCCATCACATTCAGGTTTACTTTCAGCACTAGAGCTACTCCTATAATTTAAATATATACTAAACCCCAGTTAACAAAACTCTCAAATTACAATATATTACTGTTATAAAAATATAATTTCACAGAATGCATATATGGCTTTTTCCATCAGTAACTCTCTAAACATTGTACAGAAGAAGCAGTTTCTATTCTTTCTTGTGTTGTTTATTTTCATGAAGTTATTTTTTTAATCCTTACTGCTTTCTCTGACAGATCATAATCAGAGTTTGAAAAACATCAAATCGAAGTAGAGCATTTTCTCTGAGTCTTTAGAGCCTGGACTCAGGTCCGCATGTTCCAAATACCTGACAGCCTTCAGATCTCTTTTATGTTCAGGCCCATCTTTGTAATTACCCCAGAATCGCTGACAGAGTTGCAGAAATAATAGCTTGGAAGTATCTGATCAACATTTAGGGAAATGTTTCTGCTTAACAGAAAGTAATTGGGAAATTAAGTGGTGAGCACTAATTGAGTTACATTTAGTTGAAATTATAGACAGAAGTACTGCATTCTGGGGAATTTCAGTTGCCCAGATGTTCTGAACCCCCAGTTTCCCAGAAGGAAGAGTATTTTGAGTTTGATGTCTGTAAGCTGTCCTCTGTCAGTCATATTTGAGAAATATGTTGGAGTCCCAGCTATCTCATGGGGTTTTTAGTTCATGAGACTCCAAAGCAGTACTGACCGCAGGACAAGCAGAAGTTGCTAACCCCTTACAAATAACTTAAACTGCTCCTTCTCTTTTTAGTGGTCTCATACAATACTGATATATTGATATACTGATATATTGTCCTCCTACCCTGACCTCTGTGAAGAATTATTCTGTGAATCAAATTAGAACAGTTGAAGTCAGAATTAGAAATGGAACCATTTCTGCTGTGCCAACCAAGACTTCCATTACAACAGAGGTGTCCTACCTTTTGTCAATAATTACGTTATATTGTGAAATACTCTTCAGAGCTCAACATTCATTTTACATGCCAATAGTGGTTTCCCAGAGCTGTTAGTCACCTTTCACAACCTGCATACAACCTTTCAACCTCAAGACAGGTACCACAGAGATGAGAGGCAGGCTGAGGGGTGTCCAGTGCATGGGCTGCTCTGGGGCCCTGCCACTCCACTATGTGGCAAAACAGGGTTGAGCATGCAGCTGGCTCCCAGCACAACCTGTGGTATCAGCTTCAGTGGCACTGAAAGGCTTGGTCTTCCCATAGATAGGCTTTAACAAGCAGCCAGCACCATACAGCTGACAGCCATGTAGCAGATCCAGAACTGGAACCCTTCCCTCTTCACCCACTGTTCCTGTTAAAGGCCATCTGGAGGAGCATTGCCTCATAGCTCACCTGCAACATTAGTGAGCACCCCAAGTTTCTCAGGGATTTCACTTCCTATCTGTGGATCAGCCACAAGAATGTTTTTCCTCCTGTACCCATGAGTTTCATCTGACCGTCAAAAATTCCACTGTGCCAGACACAGAAAAGTATCAACCATACCCTCTAATTTGGAGCTTTAGATGTTTACTGGTGACTTAAAACAAAATTATCCCAGTAAGTCTTCTTACCGAAACTGTGGGCAAAAATTGGAAGGCAGTCTGATGTGCTTAATACATGTTCCACAGTATTCAACAGCAGCAACAAGATTTCCTACCATTTCATAACACAGGCCAGACATTTAGCACGGCTGTAGTCTGGATATGAAGCTGAGGCCAGGATATCTTTTCCATGGTGGGACAGAGTCTTCAAACTACCTGGAAGATGGAAGGGAATCTTACTCACATATACAGCTAAGTGCCAGCTTTTTCTGTCCATAAGGCATCTAGAAGCACTGACAGATCTCAAAGTAAATGGCTGATTTGGTGTATGCTTCAAAGGATGCCACACCTTAGCTTTGGATCTTCAAAGTCCTTCCCTTGCCTGCAGCACTGACACTGTCCAGCCTTCACTGAGATACAAGCTGTTTTGATATTACTCAAGCATCAGGCACTTGGAGAGAATTTTATGAAGTCCATTCCACCTTGACAGTTCACCTGGAGTATGCACAAAAGTTTAAAATCAAACCACATCATGTGAGACTCTGCAAATGAAAGCAACATCAGCAAAGGGGCAATTTCACTCCTGATGTTTTCCTTTGCACCAACAATTTGAGCATGTGACTCTGAAACCTTACTCATTACACGTACAAGAGGGACAGCAGCACATAGCCAACTGCATCAAAAGCTGGAGAGAGGCCTCAGAGGATGAGAATGCTTACTGTCCACTGATTGAAAACAGGAGATGCTCAGTCAGTGCTCTTAGAGCTTTTCTTGTCCTCTTGGTTGCCTTTGTTTCTGGATTGGGCTTGGTTTGAAACGTTGATATTTGACCTACAACAGCCTGATGTAGCATTCCCTTGGCAATGCTAAGACAATTGTATGCATGTAGGAAGACATTAATTTCAAGTGAAGCACAACTTTAACCAAGCGCTACCACAATTTCTTATATTTCTTGTACTACTCAAGCCAAGCACAAGTAGGTATCTTGACCCGAGTGTCCTCAATGAGCTGAATACAAAGAATGCAAGCATCCCATATATTCACTTGCATAGGAGGGCAGGGAGCACCTGCTGGCCTTGACAAGCTGTTTTCAGTCTATCTGTCCAGGGCAGTGCTGCCAGCCTGGGTTTGCAAAAGGTTCACACCTCTGCATAGCAGCTTTAGATATGGTTTGGAAGTTTTATAGAAAGCTGATAAAGTTCCCTTGGGTTTATTAAGCAGTCGCCTTAAGATAAACTCTTTGTCTCAACTTGCATGTTTCACTGTCACTTTCATAAACATCTGATCCTTGCTCCACCTGGCACTGCATTTAAAAAATATGGTCTCTAACCAGTTCTCAGATTATCAACCTAACAAATAAGAAAGAAGTAGCATGGTAACTAAGGATTTTTTTTTCCCTCCAAGCAGAAAAGCTTGTTCCATGAAGTATTTTGGAAAGCAATCCATGGTAGGGGACACTCTTCTTGCTTTCTCTGTAGTCAGAGCCCCTTTAACCATGTGTTTCTTTTATTTCCTCCTGGTCTCCACCGAGGGTATTTCAAGACATAACCTCAGGATTCAGCAGGTCTCCCTGTGGCAGAGCCTTCCACATAAGGGGTGGGAACATCTTTATCTGAGTCTATGAGTGAGCGAGAAGAGGAAGAAACTTCTGCAAAGCTGATCTGTCTGAGAATTGGGGAGCCGACTACTGACTAGAACTGCTGCAAACACTGCCCTCCATGTCCATGAAAAAGATTAACATTCCCAAATGATGCACCTGGACGATTTCACCATGGCCCACAAAACACCTGCAAGTTCCTCCCCAATCCCCTGGTAATCTCCTGATACAAGAAGACTAACAGTCTATTGTCCAATGCACTTTTGCAGAGCAAAGGGCTGTATTAATGAGAACACTTCAGTGCCAGTAAGGTCATTCTTTGAGGTTTTTCTTTGCTGTTGAAGAAATGAAACACTCTGGTTTCACATCAGCCTGCCAAAGAGAGCCTTTATGCAAAATTCAAGCTACTGAATGCAAGCCATCCTCACAGTTTTATCTCAGAACCTGGCAGCAAATGAGAGAGGAAAATTTTTCAGGAGGTTAACATGTGGCTGTCCTTATGACTAAGATTACCAAGAATATTCACAGGTACTTCTATAGTGCTTCTACATAGAGATCTTTACCTGAGATGAGAAAACAACAAATGTATCTATTTACCTTGGCAAAAAAAAAGTCACAAAGTGACTGCAATTCCATAAGAAAGAGTAGACATCCAACCTGTTGCAGCATGCTAATGCCCCACAACCTATGCCATTTCTACCTCTGTAATACAAACAGGGCACAGTGAAGGCTTTGGATGGGAAGGAGTTAGGGTTGGAATTATTTTCAAACAGAATATTCATTAGGAGGTATCCAAGCAGCCACACTATTTCCCATTTGTCATCAAATGCACAAGGAAAACTGCCTCATCTGCAACTCTCCTTTGCTTTCAAAATTCAGTCAGAGCAAGTTGTACACCTTGCTTACAACAACACAGTCTCCAAGTTCCTTTGAATGAACACCATGAACATGAATTTACCGGCACTATGGCACATTACTACAGAATTTGCACCTCCTTGCTTAAGAAGCAATGAAAAATCTTACTCTTGTTTTGGTTTTTTTTTAAACCAAAATGGATGGCATATAAGGCAGCCCACAGGGCACTCTAGCACTCTAAGTAAAATTATTCATGTTCCTTACAAAGCAAACATTAACAGATTTTTTTTTTAACCACTTTAGTAAACAATCTCTGGGGAGTTTTGCTGAGAGTCTAATCTGTATTTAATTTAGTCATTTGAAAATTGCATGGACGAGCTTTGTGAAAAGTCTCTTAAAAATGCAGCGAGGTGTGTTGTTTACCTTGGTACTCAAACAGCAGCCAAGTGAAGCCTTTGTTCTGTTCTGGCCTCATTCTGTAAGTGGCTGAATGCATAAATCCAAGGTTCTGGGTCCAGCCCTCTGTCAGCTTCAGCACTTCATGAATTCTTTCTTTTACCATTTTTACAGATTTGCTGAAAAACACTGTTGTGAAATTCCCTTTAAAATTTCTCCAAGCTTTACTAGCACATGACAACATTAAGGAGAAAATGCTGGACAAAGTCTAGGTTTTACAGTAAAGACTCCTCCCCGTTGTTCAACAATGGAAGAAAGTTAAGTGCTTCTTTAGCTGAAACATTGAAAAAACTGACTAAATTGGATTTTGAGCTTTCGGAGGCAAGATGCCTAGACAAACATGGCAAAAAGAAAACATAATATATTGGCTGAGGCAAAAATAAGAACAACAGGCCTTGCAAATAAGCCCACTTCAAAATAATGAAATAAAGGTGAAGGGGAGAACTTCTGAATAAATTTTTCTAATTTAAAAAAAAAAAGAGAGATAAATCATCAATATAAGCCTGCTGATGACTGAAGATGCAACCTGCTAAAATGGCTGAGTCTCACCAGGGTTGCATTTAAAATCTACCAAGTATTAAGAAATGCCTAAATAATGGATAGAGTTTGGGGATGCATAATACATCTTGTTATAAAGAGCACCTGCCGAGACCATAATAGCCTATAGTTTATAAACATCTTCTACAATTAAATTCAATCTAGAGGCCACCTGTTTCCTGCCTTTGCCTTCCTCAAATGCCAGAAGTTTTACTGTAAACACAGGTGAGCAAAATAAGATGCTGCCTGATGTTAGGAGACTTGAGGAATTTGCACAACAGCTGAAGTGCCGGACAGGCACTTTTCAAGTCCCAGCCCCTCAATTAAAACTGATGAGAGAAGCATTACCCTCTCTTCCTCTCCCAGTGGCAAGGCGCTTGCATGGGAATTCCCGCACTGGGCTGGGACAGCAGCTATCTATCCAGCAGCTTGAATTTGACAGTAATCAGTACCAGATGTTTCAGCAAAGGCATAATAAAACACAGAGAAACTAATTGTGGAGAAAACTACAAGAAATTGGTCTGGTTATTCAGGAATTTGCCAAAAAGCTGTCCAGATTCATTGCTGACAAATGAGAGATGCTGTGGATGGTCCTCACTGTAGGACCCTTTACAGAGGTTGGATTCCCATTTTAATTTTAGTCTAATTGTGCAAAGTAAAGAAGGTAAAACATTTCCAGATATTATAAAGAGGTGTTTTTTTCTCTTATAAGGAAACATTAAAGAAGTAATGTCCGGTGAGCAGGAGTCTGGAAGGCTGAAAATAGAAACTGGAAAATACTTCTGCAGGCTCAGTCTTTCCCTAATGACACTGGCACACCAATTAATACCAGCCAGAAAACAGGTTGGGCTCATTGAGAAGGTCTGTTTTTTAATATTCGCAGTAGCACACTAGTCCTGGAGGAGAATCCTCCACATCAGGAAACCCTTGGTGAAAACATCTAGTGCCTAAGTCTCTGCTCCCTGGCAAAAGATTTTGCATAACACAAGGCTTAGGTACAATGTGGCTTGCCAGGCAGGGGCAATCCTGCCCTCCTCTGACCTATAGGCTGGGCAGATGCGAGGCAGCTCTCATCTGGCAACTGTGCAGCTGCATCCCTGTTTACTGGGCACATCCTTGGTTTTGCCCGCTCCTGGAGGAGCACAGCTTTGGCTGCACAAGACCGAGGCAGGCCCATCTGCAGCAGCACAGCACAAATAAGACAAGGACATTATTTTGGTTTTCATTCTCTTTTCACATTTCTTTGGAGAACCTGACAATGAACCAAAGTTACAACTTTGTGGAAAAGCAAAGAATATTTATTCAGTTTGACAGAAGTGTACAAGCGTTTCTGAGAAACAAAAAGACATGAAACAGGTGCTGTTTCTTACTGCCAAATGCACCAACAATCCCCGGAACCTGAAAGCGGGAAGCTAGCTGACTCCTACATAGGAAAGCAGCAGAGTTTCAGATAGGTTAACTATGAGACTACTATTTTTGTCTTTCCTTTTTGCCAGTGAGATTGTAAGACAAATGCTTCAAAATAACTTAATTGTTGTATTTATCATGGGAACAATCTTGCATTGCATATTAAATACTATCCTTATAGTCATTTGGTCATACAGAGAGCAACTACAGACATTTAGAAAAGCAAACAGAATTATATTTGCAAAGTGCTACTGAGATTACAAAATGAGCGATCAGAGGTAAACAATCTTCTCCTCTACCCCGTCTCCACTTTCTGCATCCTGCAGGCTCTCAGGCTGGTGGTCCAGCAGCAGTGCCTCTACCCGCAGTGGCTCGATGGACCCCTGGTTTGGAAGGCTGGTTTGAGGACCCTGGATCTGTGATGCATTCACATCTGTAACACACACAAGAAGCACAAGTGACAACACGTCTTCTGCCATGCCCATGCCATTGAAAAGAGGAAAATTACTTTTTCATTAGCACCATTTCCTAGTTTGCTGCACCTGTCCAGAAGGGAAAATACTGCTGTGTTACAAATACCAGAGACTGGTGTCAGGCACCTTAACAACATGTGTTCAAGTCTGCCCACTGTCATGCAAGGGATGATCGCTCTCACTATTTTCGCAATAAAGGAATTTATAGCCGTGCTTCAGTAACCAAACACACAATAATGAAAAGGCATAAACACTGTCAAGAGCTGGGCTGGAGGGAAACATACAGCACATAATTTGTACCTTTGTTAGTAACGATACAATTCTGAAATTAATACAGTTTCCGCCATTGCACAAAATTTTATTTGCAAGCCTTCCTTATTTGAATGAAAAGGAATCAGCTGAGTAAACTCTGCTGATTGTCACCTGCAGTCTGTAACATATATTTTTTTCTGCTGTGTTTATTTGCACAAACTACCTATCCTATTCTTGTCTCCAGCCTTCAGGTGTAATATGGAGATAATACTTGTACCCAAACAGCATGAAATTATTTCACTATGGTCTTCATTTGTTATCTCCCAACTTTCTCCTGAAAACACAGAGAACTGGCTACTTGTTTTCCAGCAGTGACTCGTGAATTCTTTTGAGATGATCTTGGCACTACTTTAAAAAAAAACTCACCATGCTTGGGTCTTCTCCCTAGTCAGCCTTCTGAACTACTTCAAGCACTCAGGATTACACCTTAGTAGTTGGCTTTTCTACATCTGCATTTCTACAAAGCATTTTTTACCATAAAAACAAGCCACACACCAATGGAGCATGAATGAATTCCAATACCTATGGATGAGAAAACTCTGCCACGGACAGTTTGCAATGCTTTCCACCGTAACCCTGGCCTGAATACTTCTGCTACTACATCAGGAGGATTAAAAATTTTTACTTCCCTCTGCAAAAAGACTCTACAAGAAGATGTGGAGCTTGACACCCCTTCCACAGCATGGCTAATAGCAGAAGCAAGCAAACCCAGCACTGGAGTCCTTTGAGTCTTGGACACTCATGCAGAGGGCTAAAAAGACATTTCTTGCCTGCACTGGTCCCTACCCTTTCTCACGTGTGCATAATGAAACTCTATTATAAAGTAAGGTACTTGATTTTTGATACATCATATTGCTCTAACTAGTGGCAATTTCAAACGACAATTTGCCCACATTTGGCTTCCCCCCCGCCACCCATGCACGTGGCTTTCACCAGTCTTGTTCATCAAGGCCGGAGTTTAAGGCAAAACAAGTCTGCTGGCACCCTGCAGAGCCCAGGCTCCCTAGCTGCTCCCTGACACCGGGTGCACAGAGCAGTGGGAGACAATCATGCAATGGGCATGTGGGAACACATCGTATCACTGCCTCCTGCCTTCAGCGTCCTCTCCTCTTTCATATTCACACAGCTGAGGTGGGGCGGGGTGGTGGGGAGCAAACAGGCTTTGGGCCTTCGGTTCCCAGAATAAGCCATATGTATGTTATAACTGCCACTGAGACTGTAGTGTCAATGGCAGGGTATTGATGCACAATCAGTGCTTGGTCATTGTGGGATGACACGGGATGGTAAGAAAATTAATCCCAAATTTCCTTTCTTTCACTGTTTTGCACTAGATTTAAAGGATATTGTTTTGATCTTGGTGAAAATTCAGAGTAAGTCTTAATTTCAGGTGTGTTATTTACAATATGTAAGACAGCAGGACTTGACTCTCTCTAACTTACTCAATCAGCCCTGCTTTGTTAAAAATTACTTTTGCACTTGCTTCTTTTGAATAGCCATATTAGAAAAAGATTAAAAAGTGAAGCAACATAAGAAACCAGAAATATCCTATGTCTGCTTTCCCTGATGGAAATTGGATACTTCAGTTTTATTTATTAAAAAGAGCCCTAGCAGTGAAAGGTCCTCATTCTATAAACACTTACATTTCAGGGTAATTTTACCCACATTAATATTCTTTTCAAGTTCTGTGAGCCTATTCACCTTAAAAAGTTACATGCATAAGAATACCAGGCAGTAAGTGCTTACTTGAAAGATCTGTTTCCAAAGCTTATGAAGTACATAATTGGAGAAGCCTAATTACAAATTTGAAAAAACCCAGAAAAGAAAGAGAAACACCTTACATGTAGTTATTTTCCACCATCAAAACTAAACAGTAATTGCTTCACCAATTAAAACAGTAGCTGTTTCCAAACCATTTCTCATTAACTGTTACAGCTCTAAGGAACAGAGATGAGCAGTGGAAATGGTCATTGTTCTGGAAAAACAAATCAAACTCTGTCACTATTGAAAGAAATGATTTATCACTAGTTTAGCTGGGGGTTTATTATCTTCTTTTTTTTTTTTTTTTTTTTTTTTTTTTACATTCTATTGCATCTGGAGAACCTGAACAGCAGGAGAGCACTCAGGGAGGTAAGAGCCCAGCTGCTGCTGAGGTGACAAGTGGCTTGTCAGGATAAAGGTTGTGCTTAATCCAATGGAGGAGAAAAGGGGCTGTTTTTGGCTGTGCTTTGAGTGACATTCAACCAGGTTTTGCCTAATAAAGCACAGTGTGTCCCTAGGCTGACATACTGAGCCTGACAGCAGGGAGGCTGGCAGGGCAGCCTACCTGCCTGGTACCATGCTGGAAGCAGCCCAGCCAGGGGGGTAGCTGGTAGAGCAGCTGCTTGGAGGGGGCACAAGAACGGCCAGAATTGGTAATAACAGCCTCAGGTGAAGGGAGAGTGGGGAAAGAGGACCCATCTACCAGCTAGCGCTGATTCTTGTTATACAGAGCACCAGTAGCTGCCAAGAAGCCTCCTCTGAGCTCCTTGGTGCTGCCCTTGGCCCCAAGCAGGAGAATGATGGGAGAAATCCCTCTCCTCAAATGCTCTCCCAAAGTAGGGAAGAAATCTTCACAACCAGGCTTGAAAACATTTAGCTAGTGCTTACTTAAAGAAGTCTGAGAGGTGAGGATGCTCAAAATTTGCACCCCCTGCCCCAAAAAAAAAGAGAGAACACAAACCAGTTATCTAGGCAGACAGCAAGGCAGAGGATGGCTGGTGAGGGGATTGCTACTGGAAACTGCCATCTGAGCAGCTTTTCTGTGCTACTCAGGCAGCTGGAGCACCCATGGGAACCCTCCTAACCCCTCTCCAGGCCTGCTGTCTGCTGTGCTACTGCTGACAGAACTCAGAGGGTCAAGAGCCAGGTATATCAGGACCACTGGCCTTTTATGTGCCTCATTCATTGTGACTGTAACTCACCTGACAACATTAGCCACAAAATGAGTTTTGTATTATTCCCTTTCTTTAAATTCAGTATCTACTTAAACTTTCTCCTGCTTCTATGCAAGCCTCCGAGTGGTGCTCAGGCAGCCTGTGTTCAGCTCAACAGCGCACCCATCAGGCCAGCACCCAGCAAAAGTCCTCCCTCTGCCCCTGCCCGCACCCATCCTGCCTGGACTGGGTTCTGCACACTGTCCTGCTCCTGTACCAATTGCACAGAACAGATAAGCTGACTGGTACCTGGCTACAGCCTTCCTCTTGCTCACCGACACTTAAGGAACACAGTTGTTCCTTCCTATTTATATAACTGCAGAAATATTTCTAGACTTACGAAGCTTTAACAAAGCTGAGTTGTAGTTCAGACCTTTCAATGGGGTTTTCTCTAAGACTCCCAGATCCCCACTCCCTGCCACATCACTACCACAGTGGCCAAAGGCTGTTGCCATCACCTCACAGCCCAGCCCCTGAGTTTATGTGCAAATTTAAACACCCTTTAACTGCTTCTCAGTTATGCAAAATTCATTTCTCCTACAATATTCCAGGTAATACTTTCCACATAAACTACACAAAACTGAACAGTGAACCACAAAAATCCACACTTTGATGTCGGGCTGAACAAAGCCCACAGCAGAGAGAGATGTGTTTGAGGTTGGAGACAAAGCATTACATGCTCTGTGACAGCAGTTCAACATTTTGGGGCCTTGTAGCCTGTTAAGCACAGTAGTGTCACACCACAGCACAAAACATCGCTTAAGCCCAGCTTTTTTTCCCTTTTTATCTCAGCTGAGGCCATTTTATTAAACAAAAAAAAACCTGCTGTTGTCTACTCCACAAATTTTCTCAAAAGGAGTTAGAGTCTGTTTCTAACAAATTGTGTCATGCATACTGACACATACTGACAAACGCAACACTAAAAACAAATCCGTTTTTTAACCTGTTTTCCATGAGTTTAGCTCTAGAACCATGAGGATACATATCAAGAAATTTCAGAGTTTCTACTCCTCCAAAATCAACAACAACAGCAGACTGCAGGCCTCTAGGTCTGCAACACTGTGCTCAAGGGGATGGCTTTCAACAGAGCCTTTAAGGAGACCACAGCTCTTTAAACAGGGTCTGGGTTCAAACTCCAAACAGCTCCTGGCTAAAAACCTGCTAATGTTGCACAGGAAAGGCAGGGAAAAAAAAGTGGCATTCCACATCCTCACTATCATTCCCTACCCTTCCTGCAGCACTAAAGAGACAGGATTAGTGGCATCACACAAACTGCTCCGAAGGTGAAGGACAAAGCAATGGCATTTGCAGGAATCTGAGATCAATACATACCAAAATAAACACAACCCATGCTGGGAGGGCGAGAATACAAAAAGCCAAGTAAACAGCTCATTAGTCACACTGATTCTCACCTTCTGTCTGTTTTCATGGGATGTAAGCACTTCCACATCAAATAAATGTTACAGATTTTCTCCTTCACTCCTACTCTCACCCCCCTGGGGATCAGAGCTCTTCAGGTAAACCTGGAGTGCCCACAGTAATGATTATGAGGATAGGAAGACAAGGCACTAGGAAACATTCCAAGAAAAAAAAAAAAAGCCCTCTCATGTCTCTGTGGTTTTAATAGAAAGCCCTCAATATTTCTCTTACAGCTCTGAACCTAATTTCACAGCATCACAGGATAATTCAAGGTGGAAGGGATCTCAGGAGGCATCTTGATCAAACTCCTCCTCAAAGATGAGTCAGTTCTCAGATCAGGCTGGGTTCTTCATTCCCAGCTGTTTCAAAAAAAAAAAAAAAAAAACCACCTTAAAATGAGGGGACACACAGAGCAGAGGTTTGGAGGGAACTCACCACATAGATTCTGCGAAACTGCATACATACTCTGAATTAATTTGCTATGAGAGACCTGTGTCAAATGTTGGACCTCTTTGCAAAATAAAATTTCATTAAATGAAAGGAGATTTATGCCACTTTTAGTAATAAATATGTTAAAGATTCTCCAAACCATTACTCCTCTGAAAATAATACACAGAGTTAGGGTTTGGGTTTACCATTTATTTATAATAACTAGTACCAGTTTTTCTAGCAAGTTCATCTGGACTGACAGCTGACACATCAACTTCAGGCCAATGCTATTTGAAATGGCAATGCTGCTGTATTTAATCCCCCCACCACCCCACCGGATCGTGCTCATGCATTATGCAAGGCACAAGCAGACACCCACAAACCAATGCTAAGTCCATCAGGTCTGGGATATTCAAAGGAATTCAAGGGTAACAGGCTCTTATTTGCCACTACAGCACAATAGGAATTGGCAGCCTAGCTCCCATGAGCTCCACTGAAGAAGCCCACCAGCAAATCCCACAGCAACTCTTTGTCTAATGGTGCTCCCAGAGGTTTCCCTGCAGTTCCATTAGAGACAGTCCAGGGTAACATTTCCCCAGGGAACTCCAGACATCTCAGCCTTTCTCCTTTTTGAGCCTCTGGTGAAAGGCACTACGACTGGTTTTGATTGCTTTTTTTTAATGCCTACTAAGATTTTCCCAGTTTGCCATGGATTTTCCATACAGCAGGTTGAGTTGTTTACTGAACTGATGGTTGTTGAGATACAGGCAACATCACTTGGCAGCACTGGATCTGCCAGGACAGTAGAACAGCCATGGAACAGCTACAACACCACTGCTGCCAAGCAGATTCTGACCACTTGGTACAGAAAAAGAATCTGTAAGCTTCAAGGAACTAAGGGCAATTCCCAGCAGTTTCACTGGGAGTCAAGAGCTCAAATACCATCAGGAAATAAGGTCTTTGCACCTCTGTAAATCTGACTTCACAACAAGAACTGTATTTGGAACTGGGTCCCAAAAAACACTGGGAAAAAAAAAAATTAGATCCTAAAGCTACCAAGGAAAGAGGAGCCTAATCCGTTTCCCAGGTCACTGAATAAGGCAGAAAATCAAGCTGAGAATTTTAATGCTGCTATTTACTTTTAGGCAGTCCAAATCTATGAAACAGTGGCAGCTGCATTTCTTAGGCAAACAAGCACCTTCATGAATAAGAAGTCTTTTCACAAAAAGCAGAGGAACAATTAGATCACAATAGATCCTACGTTAATTAGTCTCATTGGTGGTTGGTTTCTGTGTTACAAGACAGAGAACAGAAAGAATTCAAAATCTATGATAAATAAGGTCTGCAAGGCAACTCTCCTTCATGTCTGTAATCTGTTTTTTTTTTTTAATCATGGTCAAATTACTGGAACTGCCATTACTCTGCATGTTTCTGTTCCTTGTTTAGATGTTGGTTTAAGTAAAACAACACAATTTGGTTTTCAGGTTTCGCCTCATAATTTTTTAGAGAAGTCTGGTCTGCAGAATATGAACCAAATTCTTGGCTAAGACAAAATTTATATTTATTCCACCAAAACTTCTTTATCATAAAGGTCCATAGTGGCTCCAACTCATACATCTGACACTTTTTCTTAAAGTTCCAAGTTTTGCAGTCATGTGATGATGCAACTGTCATTTCTTTTATTAAAACCCAGTAAACACACTACTTCTAACAGTGGTGCGATCGACAAAAAGATTCTAAAAACACCTCAAGCTCAGACACTGCTAGAGATACCACTTTAATATAAAGTTCATAGCATTCCCATAGGTTGAAATAATAAGAAAATCTTAACCTACTTACATGGCTATGTTATCAGTTGTGTTGCATTTAAAGGACATGGCTTCTAAAGTATTTTTGGCATGCTGTTTTGTAATGCAAATCAATAAGAGAGATTTAAAAATAGGTCTGAGTTGAAATCATAGCTTGTCTGTGCATTAAATACCCACAGTCTCACCTTGGCAGGGAGTAATGCCTGCAAGCTGTCTGCTTCTGCTTAGTATTAATTTATTTACCCATGAATTCCCTATTAAATTGTCTTTGTGCTATGCTTTGAAGCTTTAGATGGTCAAATACATCACACACATGGTCCAACAGGTATTTTGCTAACAATGAACACATGTTTTATGGACCTACTTCTTTTCCAGGTCATTAAACACAGCTGCACTCAAATGATCAAGAGAAAATAACCATAAAACCCCAAGAACACCCTTCCTACAAAGGATCACAAGGAACGTGACCGGCTGCTGGTGCCAGGCCACTGCTGCACTCAGTGCAACCAGGCACTGCTCCAGGGGCAGGCACCGCTTGCCTGTCCACTGACAACAGCGGCAGGAAAGCATGGGGAAACTCTTGCAGTCTCCACATTAAGGTATCTAACGAGGGCTCCGACTGCTTCCCCCGTCCCATAACCTGCAGAAGACATTTGGCCAGCAGGCTGAAGTCAAAACAAACTGCAGTCAGCAGGTAACTCTCCTGCTTGAATGTTTGCTGGACGAATGGAAACCCCATAAAGTTACAAACCCAAACAGCATTTCCAAAGACTCCGCAGACATGAAACTAGCCCCCTTTCAGCCACCAGCCTCCCTTCCCAACAACCTTGTAGTGGTTTTGCCTAGGCCAGGTTTTAGTGGGGGGAGCTACAGAGGTGGCTTCTTTAAACAAAGAGCTGCCAGAAGCTTCCCCTGTAGCTGACCCACGTTGGGGCAGGGTATGAGGAGCTGCCCCCCGTGGGAGGTCCCATGCCAGAGCAGTTCATCAGGAGCTGCAGCCCATGGCAAGGACCCATGCTAGAGAAGTTCATGGGGGACTGTCTCCCGTGGAGAGGGATTGTAGCAGTGGGAAGTGTGAGGAGGCCTCCTCCTAAGAAGCAGTGGCGAAGTCCATCTGTAATGAACTGACCATAACCCCTGTCCCCCATTCCCTGCGCCATTGGGAGGGGGAAGGGAGTTCAGTTTTATTGCTCACTGTTCTTATTGTTCCTTTAACAAATCATACCTTTTTCTCCCTAAGTTGAGTCTGTTTTGCCCATGATGCTAATTGCTGAGTGATCTCTCCATCCTTATCTCGACTCACAAACTGCTCATTATATCTCTCTGTCTCTCCTGTCTAGTTTAGGAGAGGGAGCGATATTAAGACTTGGTGGACACCTGACTAAACCACCACAAACCTACAGGTAAAAACACTGCAGTGAAGTTTCCTTTCCTTCCTTTCAGAGGAGACAAATAGTTAGCATTACTCCTAAAAAAACAGTGTTTCTGGCTCAAGAATTCACTCCCTTTGAAACAAAAGGGGACATTTACACATCAAAACTACTCTTTTGAGCTCCCTGTTACCACAGACATTATTGTGCTGATTAACTTTGCTTCATATTTTATGGACGGTTTGTTTGTTGTTTGTTTTTTTTTTTTTAAACTACAATTTTGCATTGAAATTACCATTAAATCAAAGACCTTGGCAAACAATCAGTTTAGTCCCCAGCTTTTTGGCCAGTCTTTCAGGTGCAACACAAAGAAGTATGCTCTGGACTTTGGCAAACATTTTCATGAGTAGCAGAAGGGCACGACTCTGTTACAAAAACTGAGAGAGGTCATATACAAAACACTCTGGAGTCTTCTCTAAGTACTTTAGTTTTACTTTGGTTTCCCAACAACTGGCCAGGCCCATCACTTCTTACTCATAAAAGCTGGCAAGGTCAAAACTCAAAGTATGTGGCAGTAGAATACTATGCCAACATACAGAATTGCCGAAGAAGCAAAAAATAAAGCAAAGCACCTGTTTCAAATCAATTACATTCTAATCTTACCCTTTAGTAGAAGCTGCTGGTTGCTGACTAGCTGGAAAAAACATGGCCATTACTCTAACAATGAATATCTGAAAGAAGCCTCTTACCTGATCCTCACAGCAATGCTTCTTCTCCCCTGAGCTCCAACCACAGGGAAATAATCACTAATTTTTTATGTCAGTTTGGGTATTTGCAGTGCCATCCTTACCTATTTTTAGTCAGGCTGGTAGAAAGCATATGCACTGATGCTTTCTTCTTGTCACCATTTTTTTAAAAACGGAGGAAAAAAAACCTGCACATTCCTCAAGTTTTGCATCATAAGCATAGGAAGTTTCAGGGTGAGATAGAGTATTTTGAAATGAGTGCCCTTTCCAATTCTTTGCTAAATGTTCTGTGAACATACAACTGCTGTGAAGACAGTTTGTATAAAAGCTAAAGGAAAAACTGTACCTCAAAGCCAGAAAAATGTACAATTATCAAAAAGCATGTGCCATCATCCCTTCAGCAAAGTCCTTTGCTCGAGTGCACACAACCTAAATGGATCCACTTTCCTTTCTTCTGCTTCTGCTTCTCTCTGCAATGGGCAACAATGGTTTTACCTTTAAGTCCAAATTCATCACCATCTCCTTCTACATTGCCTTTGCTACATCTTGCCTTCATCTCTAGTTCTGCAGCTGCACTTCTGTAGACCCTGTCTCTGCTTTCGTCTGACTCCCTCCAGTGCCCTTCTACCCCCTCACTTCACGTGCTCCAGCAGTCCCATCCCCTCTACTTGCGAGAGCCAACTGCTTCCCCACAGCAGGAGAAAAAAAAAAAAATAGTGACACTATGTTTTAAAAAATCCTCCTGCAGTCATTTTCAGTTTCAGTTCAAAACTGCCAGTGTTTAACACAGAAGCCCTTTTTGGACCTTTATGCCCTTCCCATTGCCCCTGTGCTGTAATGGCAAGTGCTTCTGCATAGAAGACAGCTTCTCTGCAGCCCTTGCTGCTGGCAACAGCTATGCTGCAATTCTCAACCTCAGTCAAAATGAGAGGGGAAAAAAAGTCTCTTTTCGTCTTTGCCAAATGTACTAGTTTCCCTGTTTATCATGTATTCTGTAACACAGACTATATTCAGTGACTTTTAAAGGCATGTGAGTGTCACTGAATTTTCTAAGGCAGATCCTAAAACAAATACAGCCAAATCTCATTTATTCTTGTACTGTTTATATTCCAGCTCTAGACCAAGAGATACTCAAGGAATCTCAGCAGGTGACTGTTGGCAGTCTTCTTTGATTAAAGCAAAAACAACTTCTGTCTCAGCGCAAAGGCTCCATGCCTCCACTGCCTCACCAAAAATTTACACCCAACAGAAAGTTTTTTTGTAGCATCTAGAGAGGCAGAACAAGAAACTCCATGAAATCTTCTCTACCAGTTTGACTGTAGCCAATGTAATTTATACGGAAGGCAACTGGTTGCCCCTGTCATGAATGCCAGCAAAAGACAGACAGACAATCTTTCCCAGTTTCTCAATAAATATTTAACAGCAGATGCTGCTAAGGAGCTTTCATATTACTAAGACTTCATTACTTTTACTCAACACCTTACAGACCACTTTCTGGAATATATAAAGTATTATACTAAATAATTAAAATGAGATTGCACTTTTCAAAATAAGCCAGACAGATAGACTTAGTGATTCAGCTACATGATTCAACTACATATGTTTGCATACTCAGTATCTTGCAAAATTTGGTCATCCACAAACAGCTTCTCCCAGTCATTAGGATGCATTATTTATTCATACTTGTGCATCTATTTCAGGCTCTGCACATTTTGTAACTCCATTACAAAATGTATACAGAATGTTTTCAGTGCACAAAAGCAAGGAACACAATCAGGCCTCCACCCACAGATCACATTACTGGAGGAAAACACAGACCTCCCAAGGTATCTTCCTGACATCAAACACTTCTTAGTAAGACTCTTGTTTTGTGACTCTTTTTTCTGAGATATCACATCTTTCCCTGCGTACTTGCTGCCAAAGTCACAGCTCTGCACATCTTTGAGCTGGAGCTGCTCCACTACAAACCAGCTGTCTGCCAAAACCAGCCCTGCCCAGGGTACTCTGCTTTGAAACCTGCTCCCTTTCCTCCTTTCTACTTCCCTGAAACTCATCTCTGTTGGAATAACCTCACCTAAGAAAATAATAAATCTGTGTGCAACAGATATGGTCCAAACTTTTCCAGTTTCATTGATGTCAGTAGTTACACTGATCAAAAAACACTGGAAGTTGCTGGAACAGTAAATATGAGGAAAATCAGAAAGATACGTTCATTATTCTGTTTTTAAGAAAACTTCACGCAATGAAATCATGAGTATAGTGTGCAGATTCACATCGACACCAGTGGTACTTCAAGAGACAGTAATGGACAATCTCTTCACCCCATACCTTATAGATGTGTACTATTTTATACTTCCCTTCTAATGAATGAATTCTAAATAAGAAGCTATTAGAAAGAATAAAACCAGACAGGCATTACAGAGGAAAAACTTTACTTACATTAGCATACAAAACAAAACCAGAACATCATTAACTGCTTTAATTAAAAGGTTATGTAATACTGCTGCATATACTGTGGTTATGTTCAGAAACAAGAAAAAGTATTTTGAGATGATAAAATTAGTAGCAGAACTACAAAACCTTAGTGCTGCAGAACTGAAAAGCAAGTGTTACTTGAAACATACTAATTGCAGATGACATATAATGACATATTTTTCACTTTGGTATCACACTGCCATGTGATTTAATCCCTTCTGCCATCTGCTTTAAACAAATGGCACTGTTATTCCCAAGAGGAAAAAAAAATACCCTGTGATTCACTTCCACTGAGTATCATACAGACACTGATGTCTTACGGCAGAGCATGAAACTCAGCATTCCACAGTATGGAGAAGAGCCAAATTTGCTGCTATCTCTTGCAAAGTTAAAAGTAAGATCTTACTTGTTCTAATAAATTGATGCAATTTTGAATCTGGGACATGCAGATGCTGGTGTTAGTCAACTTCATATTCTTGTATCTTTCCGCTTCATTTTATTCTCATTACAATCTATGTTTAGCACTGAAAGGGCTCTGTGCTCACCTATGCAGCTATCCATGCTATGAGCAGATAGTGCAGAACACAGAAAGTGAAATTTGGGAAGAATTGCATGTTCTCAATTTGGCATCTGCTTAGTTAAAAAAAAAGTTTAAAGTAGCTCAAAATATCACATCTGCTCAGGAGGCTCCATGACAAACCAGGAGCCACACAGTCATACCATCCTTTCTTTTTAAGAGATATTCCCACCTTTTTTCCTGCTCTGAAGCAGAAGAACAACAGGGAGAATTCTCTCACTGTGCAGGGCAAACAGCGAAAAAATGGCACTATTAAAAATATTGTGAAACACACCAGAATAATAGGCAGAAAAGCAGCTTCACATGCCATTCCACAGGTGGCAAGGGGTTGGCCTGCCACTGGCTAGGAAGGATGCTGTTTAAAGAGGAGGCATGTCAAGTGTGTGCTCTAAGGGGCACAAATAACATTCCAATTTACAAGACAAATGGGCCAGATGCACACTCAGGCATTCAGACAGCAGCAACAGCACAAAAATTATCTCACAACAATCACATCTGCAGAACTGTGATGACTTTTTTTTGTGGGAGCTAATAATTATTTAACAAGTTCCAAGCAATGAAAGTTATCTTATTCAACAAAGTCCTCAATATGGGACCCCATTAACCACCTCCAGCGCTGACACCAGTAGTTAGAATAAAACCCTGAGTTACTGAGCTTTTAGCCTTGCCAAAATCCTGTGCTGACCTGGAACCATGGAGAGACAGCTTGCCTGTCTTCAGATGACTTTTTTAAACTAGAGTGCAAAGAATATATCACACTTGCATCAGCTTTACATTGTATACCTCTTCTGACAGCAAGAAATTAATCTTGTACAACTATGAGAAAAAAAACAACAGGCCCATGCAAGCACCATCCTCAACCTGCCTGATGCAAATATAGGCAGGTACTTTTATACAATATCATTAGGCCATAACCAATGTTAAGGCAGCCAAAAAACAACACATTGTCCTAAACCTCATTTCAATTGCCAGCGGGAAACTACCACAAAATAATCTGATCTACAGTTTTAAGAACAAGTTCAGTAGAGCAATTACTATTAGTACAATCTGCCTTCAGGAATAGGAAGGAAATTTCTTATACAGAATAAGGAAAAAAATGGAGTTACCAGGATGCTACACACTGTTTCTGGGGTTTTTGCTTTTTCTATTGCAAATCAAATATTTTACATCTCTAGAAACCATTTCCTTTGACAAAAAAACACTATAAATTAATTGTTTTGCCTAAGTCAAACAATCTCATTTGCTTATATGCACATAGGAACAATTTTTGGATCTTTGAATAAAGATTAAAATCACATTACTCAAGGACAGCCATATTTTTTTGCTCCTTTGTTTTGCATTTAGCAGTTTGTGGCGATCACAGGTTTCTTCTATGTGGCCCATAAGGATTTAAACTATATTCTTCACTACATGATGCATAATGATCCTTCACACTAACAGTGCAAATGTCTGGGGGGGAAAAAAACAATCTCTCACAATCAAATTTCGGTGCAGTTTTCCAGATCTTTCACTTTTCAACTCTACTCCTGTAGCCACAACATTTGAATTTAAAAATGAAAGGCAGTACCAGCAAACAATGCTGTTCACTTCAAAGAATTAAAATTGCACTGATTCCTGAAATCAAAGAAGTGAATCCATAGGTAGATCCCTAGGCATCACTTCAGCTAGTTAACCTGACACGTCAATTAAATGCAAGAGTAATTTATTCAGTTCTCAGTCTAGTCTAACACAAAATCTTTACTTCCTCTAATTCCTAATTAGCCAAAGTACTTGTCTTCTTTCATGCAGATAATTTCATAACCATTAGTGTAAAGCATTAACACATTTTTCTTTCAATCCTGTTTTCCTCCTGTTGACTGACACACCTTTTCTAGTGAGTGTACTCGTGCCAGTTTCAGCTTTGTGGGAACTTGCCCCAAGGTCCTTAGTAAAGTTCCCTCTCATACACATAAAACAATAATATATAATCATGACGCTAGCTGTGTGAAGAGATGTATGTCTTACCTTAGAAAATATGAATGGAAAGTTATGCACTGGAGGAATGTAGCTGTTTCCAATTGAGTGTATTTATGAAGCTAAATTGAATAGTACTTAGCATATGGTAAAATGCATCAAGATTAACTCCTTAACAATGTGTTTGGGTGATGCTCCTCATTAAATAATTTAAGGGGCTTTTGGCAGACCAGACCTCTTATAGGATGCCTAATAATTCTAGGAAAATTAATCAAAACCAGAAATTCCTTCTGTGTATACATAAAACTTATTAAATGCAAGATCTGGCGACGTATGTATCTGGCACCTGGATATTTCCAGGTAACCATATTCAGTAAATGTTTCTTAGTTCTAATTTTACTTACTATTTACAAATGGGTTTTGAAAGATGATTGTGATACTTTGTACATAGAGCTGGTTGAAAAATGCAGGAAAATATCATGAAATGTTAATTTATGTGGCAGTGGTAAAAGTTTCAGAGAGCTTTCAAGTTCTTTCAAGTTTTTCTGTCATTGCATCTGTGGGTTTTCCTTCATGGTGATCAGAACTGACTGTATCCTGCAGAGGTGTCAGGAAATGGAGGCACAAGGTCAGAGATCTTAAACTGTGCTAAACTCACTGAGGAAAAAGCACAGCCAGAAGAAAATAACAAAAGGGAAATCAGCTTCCTTTTATGAAACATTCATACTGCTCAGCTTGATTCACATTGCTTAGGAAAAAGTGATTTACTTCATTTCCATATGCAGAGACACTTGCTGGGGCTTCAGATGCCATCTGTCTTTAAGGGGGAAGTTCAGCGTTCCTCTCATTCCCCACTCTGTACGATGGCTCCTGATGCACGACAGAAGCAAGTATTAATTGTGCAAACTCATGCACTCAACAGTCAGAGCATAAAATAGTTGTCACCCTTTGAATCACAAATACAACTGTGGAATGTGATGGCACATCTCTCTGAGGAGAGGCTCCCAGCCCTGCCTGCTCCAGCAACATGCCAGGGGGCTTCACAGCACCATCTGCACCACTGGGATGCTGCAAGGGTTTGCTGTACTGCTTTGCCAAAGGCACATTGTGACTCAGTCAAGGCAGTAACTGGAAGTTTTATGGACATCACTTAGCCAGAGACACTACCTCTTGGGCAGGCTTTGTAACCAGTGTGGGTCCTCAAGCTTCTGGGACTACACTGCTGCCCTGTCACCAGGGCAGGATAAGTATGTCTACACAAGATGCAGGAACAGCAACTGAACACAAAGCTGGCTCATAGTAGGTGAAGGGCATCTTTGCGCACATATGCTCCAACAGTTTATCATAGAATCAGTGCAATTAAACTGGTACAAGCCAGTTTAATTAAACCAGATGCTCTCATGTGGGCTCAATAGAAAGTATCCTGGTTAGCTTGCATCTGAACACTTGCCAGTGCAAGGTAATCCACTTTTGAGAGGTTTAAACTCACATATGTCTTCCTTTTCAAACTTGCACTGGCTTAGCTAACCTATTACTAAAACAACAACTTCAGTCAAACTAGAACAAGTTTCACCAGGTTAATTATTTAGGCATTTTTTAGAAACACTAATCTCTTTTACTAATCAGCTTGGTTTGCTGATTGTGCTGATGAGACTAGCCTGCCCTACCTTTGAATATAAAATGCTATTTTGGCAATCCACTTACCAAGGATTAGTAGGGCTGTAGTGGATGCCTGCTGTAGTAGATGCCTGCTTAATACATTATAAAGACCAAGTTCCTTAATGAAGGACTTTTTATTTGAACTTCAAGATGTGATCTAAGAGAATGACAGACCATTGTACCTGAGTATGCTTTCACTTTCTGATCCTGCGGCCCCCTGGTCTTTGCTGTAACTTGGCCTGCACACAGCTTGTGAAAAGATAGAAGTCATCTTGTACTGCCAGCTGCAGAAAAATGGGAGCTCGGGCAATGCTGCAGTGTTGATTTGCCATGTCTCACCTGCATTTCACAACTGTGCAGGAAAATCCCACTTGATTACTTAGTCTCTTACACCAAAAGGGTATTTACATGCTCCTCTGCAACTCTCACAATAATGAAAGAATGAAGATACTAAGCCAGATTAAAACTAGCACTATGCAACTCCAGAAATAAAACCCAGATAGTTTACAGAGTTCCTCATTAGCATGTTTTTAAGTCCTTCAGGGAATTTTCAGTGCAATACAGTACCCAGGTGGCTTCTTCCACTTATTTTCATAGCCACTACTATGCAATCTACATGTCTTTGGAGTTTCTGGTAAAATACAAGAATAAAGAAAAGTAATGCAGTAAGAGTTATTTTTACTAAGATGGAAATTTACTGTCAAAGATTTTATTATCCCTTAGAAGTGATGTAATTTTCTGTCCACAACTACAGTATTTCAAAATAAGTTCATTGCATTCTCAATGAGAAAGAAGAGGGTGTTTGACCACTGATTATTATTTTAAGATAGTAAATCAAAAGCTATTCCAACTACTAATCATCAAGTAATGCACATATGTTCTAAAACAGTCAATAAAATGCACTTGAAAGAGCAAGTGACTTAGCTCACATACAAAAAAAAAAAAGGCACTGAGAAAGGTTTTGGAGAGAACAACATTCCAAGTACTGTTATGCAGAGCAAACAGCTGGGTTGTGGGGTTTTTTCCAAGTTTTCTATACTTCTTTTCTGCTTATTTTTTCACCTACCCTCAACAAAGCTTGCAAAGTGGCATGCTAATGTTTTAGCAAAATTTACTGCTTCTGCTGCTACAAAGCTGTCCTGTCCTAGGACTTTTCATTCTGAGAAGTGGAAAATTGTCCATACTACTTGTTAATTAAATAAAATGTTAATTACCATTATTAAAGGCATCCTCATTGCTTTTGCAGGAAAAAGACATCTGTGGGTAAGAATCAGTGGATTTCCACAGTTCACTGGTTAACAATGGCTGGCGAGAAGGATCCATTTTCAGCTCCACCTGATTTTCACTAGTCTTTGCCATATCAGAATTTGACATGTTCAGCCCATACACACCATCCTCATAAATGAGAGAAGAATCTGATCTGTTGTAACTGCCCAGAGACACAGACACTACAGCTTCATTTAAGTAGAATGTATTTTCACCATGTAAGCTGTTCAATTGACTATAGTCCATTATCTGCAGAAAGGGACAAAAAAACACAGAACAAAACAAAACACAGAACAGCATTTTCAGCTTTGCCCAACAACAGAATCACAGAATACCTAGAGTTGGAAGAGACCCATAAAGATCACCAAACTCCCTGCTCCTGGTGGGACTACCTAAAATTAAACCATAGGACTACAAGCATCGTTCTGAAGAATCCTTATACCAGGATACATAAAATTAACTGCCAGACAGAATGGGGATTCATAGCAAATAGTTGCGTAATTTCCTGGATGCTAACCTCCAAATATGTTAAATTGGATGTGTGCTCAGTAATAAACAGTGGCAACCTCGCAAATTTTGCCTTAGCTCACCTCAAAACACGGGAAAACTCAGTAATAAATGCAAGATACCAAAGAGTCACTATCTGGGATGCACTGAGACTGAAGACTCCTTTCAGGTGGTTAATATTTTGCCCCACGGCTCAATGAGGCACCACTTCACATATGTAATCCTGTGTACATTGCAATCCAAAAATTAACATTATACCTCATGTAGACAGGTCATCATAAAGATCTGCATCCAGCAAGCAGCCATGGCTTCCAGGGGCTGGCAAAGACTCGCTGCCTGCAGATTTTTATCAAGGCCAAGCTCACAAAAAAGCAGGAATAGTGGTGTTTATTATTACAATGTTTGGCCATCTGCAAATAGCTAGGTTCAGCGCAATGGCAAAAACAATGGGCTGGCAATACTGACTGACTGGCAACCACTCAGACAGTTCTATGCTGCAAGGAGTATGGTAGTGAAAAATGTAGAACAAAGATGATACCAAAGCTTGGAATGCATTCAAAACCATGCAGCTGACTTGAAATTAAACAAAAACAAAAAAAAATCCAAGTAGTCTTGAAATATCAGATTAAGAACTACTACTCTTTGACACTCAGTATTTTGTTATTTTGCTTCTCTGTGTGATCCTGGCCATCCGTGCATTCAGCTATTGTCCTTCAGCTTCCTCTCTTCAAAAGATTTCAGTCACATTCATCGAAGCTGATGAGCAAGTTCAGTTTTGGGTTTATCATCCACTTCTTACACACTGCCAAATCAGTCAAAATTGTACTGTAAGCTATACTAGTAAGTGCTTTTGTTATTTGGGCTAGGCAACTATATTTGGATAAGACACATTCACGTGCTGTTCACAGAAGCTGAATGAAAAAGAGGGTGGTCAGAGGCAAATCCTTCACCCTCTCATGCAGGCACAGGTTTAGACACATGAGAAGGTGAAGGATTGGTCACTGCCCATTATAAGTCAGTTGCCAGCTGCAAAACTGGAAAGGTAATGGCTTGAAGAAAGGCTCTACAAATTTTCCTGTTAAAACTGGTGAAAAAACCCCAAACCTGTGTGGATCAGTGAGCTATCAATATATGCAAAAGCCAGACAAATTGATTTGATTTTCAGGTGCTTTTTTCAGTAATGGAAATCAAGACCATACTTACCAAGGCAAGCACTAGAGGTCAGGTTCCACCTAGCAGGTGAGAACCCAGACAGCTGAGTTCAGAGTCAGCCTCTATCTTTCACCTTCAACAAACACTTAACAATTTTTAGTATTAAATGCTTAAGCAGCTTCTGAGCCACTTTTAAATTGCTTTCCCTAATTATGGCTATCTCTAAGAATTACACTGTCAAGGATGGAGCCACACACCAACCTCATTCCCTAAGAGGCTGCTTGTTTCAGGAGTGCTGGACACCTAGCGTTCATGGGAGCCTGGGGTTTTCCACTCTTGGAGCAGCTGTTTTTCCTCACTGGAGACAGTGCTGTTGTCCAGGAACAAAAACTGTAGCCAAAGTCTTCACTAAAAGCTTTATATGCTTCAAGCATAACAATAATTTAGCTTTCTTACTTGTATCTTGCAAACACAGCAGCAAAGCAGATTAAAACACTGATTCTCACAATTTTCATCTCCTCAATTTAACATTTGTTGGTTTGAGTTTTGTTTCTGTAGGGCACCGAGCTTAAAATCATCAGATGGTTGGGATTGGAAGGGACCTTTGGAGGCCATCTGGTCCAATTCCTCTGCTCAAGCAGGGCCAGCCAGAACAAGTTGCCTAGGACCAGGTCCAGACAGCTTTTGAGTACCTCCAAGGACAGAAATTCCACAACCTCCCTGGGTAATCTCTGCCAGAGCTCACTCACCCTCACAGGAAAAGTAGTTCCTGATGTTGAGAGGGAACCTCCTATGTTTCTGTTTGTGTCCATCGCCTCTGGTCTGGTCACTGGACATTGCTGAAAAGAGCCTGGCTTCATCCTCCTGACACTCTCCATTTATGTGTTATATATGCATTAATAACAATCTCCCAGGAGCCTTTTCTTCTTCAGGTTCAACAGTCTCAGCCTTTCCTTACAGGAGAGATGCCTCAGACCTTCAGCACTTTTGTGGCCCTTTACTGGACACTCACTTTCCCTCCTCTCTGCCCCACCGCACAGCTCCACATCTCCATTGTACCGAGGAGCCAGAACTGGACACAATACTCTGGGTGGCTGCAGTAAAGAGGAAGGACCACCTCCGTTGGCCCACTAGCAATACTTTACCTAAGGCAGCCCAGGAGACCATTAGCCTTCTTTGTGGCCAGGGCACATTGTTGGTTTATGTTCAACTTGGTGTCCACCAGGACACACGGGCCTTTTTTATGCAAAGCTGCTTCCCAGCTGGGTGGCCCTCAGTATATACTGATGCATGCGGCTGATTCCTCCCCAGGGGCAGGACTTTGCACTTTCCCTGGTTAAACTTCAGGAGGCTCAAACAAAGTCCATGGATATGTCTGAACCTCAGCTTCCCACAAGCTCACTTGTTATGTTACAACCAACAAAATTCAGATGTATCAGTCTACTCATCAAGGAAAATCTCTCTGGGTCTACAGTGGGAGACATAACTACTGTGGGGAATCACACACCTCATAGCTCCTTGTGGATGACAACAGGCTATTTTGTTGACCACGCTTCCAGTGCCAGAGGAGCTGCTTCTGCATTTTCACGCTCTCTCTTTCTCTTTCCACCATTTTCTGGCCCTCCTGAAGCCTCTCCAGGCTCTGCTGGTACTCCTGCAGCTGCAGCGCCAGTTCCCATCGGCTCCTCTCCAGCAGCTCCTCCTGGCAGCTGCACTCCGTATCCCGCTGTGCCAGCCAGCCCTCCCTTGTCTCCTGCTCCCGCTGGCGCTGCTCGCATTCACGCAGCCACCGCTGCTGCTCTTGCTGAAACTGCTGCTTCAGTTTGTGTATGTTGGCCAGCTCCACCCTTTGTTTTTCCAGATTCCGGTATTTTTCTTGTTCCAGAAGAAGGTTTAGCCGAGAACCATGGCCCCGACCAGTCTTCTCATTCTCTTGCAGGAGTAACCTGTGGAGCTCTCTGTGGCTGTCCTGGATAGTCATTGCTGCCTGGACACCACAACAAATCAGACACAAGTGTTGAAACGTTAGCATTTTTACATAGAAACATTATATAAAAATGCATCAGATTCCTACCATATCAGCACTTTGGGTGAGGTTATTCCTCATGCAAGTAAAGAAAATTCTGTGTTCATGCCTCTACCATGATACCTTCACTCAAACATTTCAAGCGCTCTTAATATGGTCTGGTTTACACTTGGTGCTATTATCTGTGTGCATGTTACAGCTGTGCGTACGCACTTCAGTTACAGCTGGGATCCTGTTCTGTCAAAGAACGTTAAGACATACAGAACAAATTTATTTTTCATGGTTAAAGGAGGCATTAAGGCACTGGGAATGCTACACTCAACAGAGTATTCCTAACACAGATGTGGTTTATATAGATAAAACTGTACTGTTTCCAGCACAGCTCACCCTAACCCTAAGGCTCTCCTTACTAATTTGCAACAGCGCAGTTCTACTAACATCAGCTCTCCAGGCAAGGGCCAACATAGCTGCAACATATGCCTGACCGAAGTATTGGCACAGGCAGAAATCTGCAGAATAGCAATGATTTTGGTTTTGATGGTCTGATATTTTACAACTGAGAGTACTATACTCTGTCTTTCAGAAGGATGTTGTGACACTGTTTACATTAAAGGTTGTGACATCCTCCAATGACACAAAAATAAATAGCTAGGATTAAGAAACAAAGAGAAGCAAGAAAGCCCTAGATCTGCTAAGGCACTTATTACATAGCCTATCTTCGAGAGCTGACATGGGAATCTACTTCAGCAGACATTCCCAGAGAATTCCCACAGCCCCGTTACTCGATGCCATCCACTCCAGAAAGAGTTTTTAACTTTATGCAGTGTGCTGTTCTCACTTTTCCTGGCCCTTCCTCCAGTACTGGATCAGTTCCAGTGATTTGTAAACAAGGCAAGGACAGGATTCTCTGCTTGTTTCTTTGCACCTAAACTGCCAATGATCTGAATGATTAAGGCATGATCCCAAGCCTTACTTAACCTCCTCTCTGGCACTAAGCAATCTGTTTCTCAAATTTTCAGAAATAATGCCTCAAGCACAAGCTTTTTATTTTGCTTTTGCATTGCTTTGATCCACTTAACTCCTAAGCCAAGGTTTCCAGGATTATTATGAAATATGCCAATGTCAAGAGGGCCTAAAAACTGAACATACTCACACAGAATCACAGAATCTTTACTGAAGTGAAACATTTTAAAATAAACTATAAAACTGCATCTAACTAAGAAAATGTATCTTAAAGCAGAAGAGGCAAACCTTTAGACTAAGGCCCTATAGAATGTACACAATATTTAATTAAGATTGAAATTTCTAAAGCAGAAGTAAATGATGAAGACCAATTGCTACAAAATTATCAGTGGAGTAGTCACCTGTATGCTGTACAAGAGACGGGTTAAGTTCTGGACTGCTTGCACAATCTAGAATATAAGAGAGAAGGATTTTCAAAGGTTTGACCACTGTTAACTAAACGGTAACTACATTCTGTCTAGAGTTTAAATAAACTCACCTCTGTCCCTGTAGATCCTGGGAAGCTCACATTTCCTCCCTAAAATAAACATATGTTGCTTTAAAAAGTAGGTTTTAACTTTAGAATCATATCATCTAGGTAATTTTTTAATTTTTTCTAACTAGTGGAGACATTCATATCACTAATACGTGCAGTGCAGAGTCAAACCTTTTTGCAGATACGTGAAAAAAGACAGAAGACTAATAATTCATCAACACTGGAGTTTCCGTGGAAATCACACAAGATTCTAAGCACAACTGTAAAAACAATAATATTTCATCCACAATTTTAATCCCCTTGTGACTAATGCTACACAAAAAAAGACATTTCCATTCATTCTTTGTTTACACGACAGTTTTGAAATACAGTAACCAGACTTCTGTAGCACAGTGGGTTTAGATCACTTGTAGTAAGATGAAACCACACAAGACTCTTCAAAAATAGGACATACTAATGTTGCAAGAAGTTAGCAGAAGTCACATCGGCAGGTTAAGGCAAATACCTTAGGTGTGCTGTGAGACACTGAGCAAAGGCTGTGTGCCCGCTCTACTCTGTGAAATTGGTACACCAGAGTGGTTACTATCATCCACTGCAGTGAGGCTCAGCCACTTCACACTTCCACCTTGCTCTCTTTTCCTAAGAAGCTTTCTAAATTTATGAGGTGAAGCCATCCATAATACGTTCAGCATGAAGAACAGCTCCTCTGAGAAAGATAAGGTGAAACAGTGGAGAAATAAAACACAATCCCTTCTGAGGCTATGCTGAAAAGACTTCCTGCATGATTTTTTCCTTCTTTTTTGAGAGATGTAGAGGAGGGTTTGGGGAATATTTGCTCTCTCTCTGATTCCTCCGAGTTCTCTACTGAGACTCATTTTCTACCACAGAGAGCAAAGCAGCTGCTCCATTTAGCTGTGATAACTGAAAACGAAGACGAAAAAGGCCAGGCCCCGAAACACAGCTCAACACAGACAAGCTAGGGGGAAAGGCAGCACTATCCATGCCATTTCCTCCACTCATTAGCACCCTTCAGCATTTCCCTCCATTCCCTCTCCACAACTTCATCTTCTTCTCCTCCACTTCTCACAAGCACCCAAAAGCCACGTAACTGCTCCATTCTGCTGTGAGAAGCAGAGAACTTTGCATGGATGCCTCTGTGCAGCACAAGGATTGGCACAAAGCAGCTCTGCAGTCACTTTGCCAAGATGAGCAGCGGGCAAGGAGTAAGAGCAAGGCCAAGAGGGAGACAGAGGAGGAGGAGATGCTAGCAGGGTGAGGAAGAGCGAGTGTAAAAAGGAGATCCTACGTGCTAAACAAAAGTGGGGCTCCTTTTAGTTTTTGAAGCTCTTTTTAGTTTAATAAAGGAAGTGTACAGGGGGATTGAAGGCTTAGTTGGCTTTGGCATGGCCAAGGAGGTGGCAAGGAGCCAGCCCAGGCACCTGTCATCTCCTCACTGCAGCACCACTTGAGCAGTGGGGGATGATCCCAAGGCAGGTTTAGCTGAGCTACACAGGTTTACAGCAGCATTACAGTTTCACCACTATGACAAGCCCTCCAAGTTCAGCCAGGTCCAAAGCAACACATTCAGCTGTTTAACCTGTGCTGCAGGCCACTACCACCGCCCTGCTGCTGCTCTCTAGTACCTTGGTTCAGGACAGCAAGCAGCAATGATGAGGATGGTAAGATGTAAGGGCAGGCTGCATGCACAGTGCCTCAGACAAGTCCCTGGAGATATAAGGCAGGAGTACAGGGGAAGAGATAGGAACCATCTCTCACAGCTGC
Source organism: Urocolius indicus (assembly GCA_013401255.1). NCBI lineage: Eukaryota > Metazoa > Chordata > Aves > Coliiformes > Coliidae > Urocolius > Urocolius indicus. The sequence goes on from WBNH01005521.1 coordinate 250,068, forward strand.
CACACGTTCCACAGGCAACACTCTTCCTTCCGTTACTTGTTCAGCATCTAACTCCCGTTGCTCCAGCTCTAGGTTTCTGAGACTAGGTGGCTTGGGCCCGGTGCTGCCACCCCATAACAGCAGGACTGCAGACAGAGCAGACAGGAGACCATCCTCTGCCCCTGAATGCTCTTGTCTTGCCTGACTTGTTTGTTCATTCTGCCACCTCCTGGCAAGTCTGATTCTGACATGGAAAGATGTGATTAGTTTAGCCTTAACAGTAGGCCAGACCAGGATAATAACTTAGGGTGGTAGAGGGTTGGTTTTTTCCCCTAAATACAGCTAGAATTTCCCCTGCTGAAACCTGCAATCTTGGACACTCACAATTTTGCTGTGCATCTCTGAGAAAAGCCCAGCTCTATCTTCTCTATAAGCCCAATGCCAATGTTTTCATGTGGAGCTACTGGAACCTTCAATGGACTAGATTTGAGCCCCTCCCTCTGTTTTCCCTCACCTAGCTTCTGTGCTCCCTCGGGGTTTTATTTTCATCACATTCCATTTTCTTTCACACTCTCTTCATACTCCACTCATACTCTCTTCTATGAAAGCATCCTTCTAAGTAAGATGACCTAGAGCTGAACCTCATGAGGCATGGTTATCAGGAGATTAGCCTAATTAGCAAGAGTCATCCAGAAGTAGCTAGAAAAAAAACACCCCAAGGTTTCATGCATAGAAACCTTTCTTCAGGTCTGATGCAAAGACAGCATGCCAATGCTAAGTATCTCCTTTTCTAGAAGACTTTGCTTCCCTTTTTAAGTCATGTATCTTCTATTCTTTTCTCCCATTTATTCCTTTTGTGATTCTGTTTCTCCACTTAAGGATTCCACAATTACAGTTCACTTTATTTCCAGCAATTCATACTGCTCTTACTCTAACACTGCTGCTGCTGCTACCTGAAATTCACTATTCCTAATTTAGTCAAGAACCAACTTTTTATTTGAGATTTGCTTATGAGCTACAGGACTTCAAAAATGGGCAGCTTCTCTTCTATTCTCTAATTATTGCATTTTGCTTTAATTCAAAATTCTGAAGTAAGCTGGTGTAAGACTATCCATCCTATTTTATGTGCATATTCTCAGGATGACGTTCTCCCAATGCATGTCTTCTTTGCATTAGCTGAGGTCTCTGTCATTGCAGTAGACCTTCAGCATCCTGTGAACAGGAGGAGGGAGTAGAGGGAATACTATTGTCAGCTCCACAGAGACGGATGTATTGAGTGATGATAGCAGACAATCAGGCTCTTAAGTGGCCCATACCAGTGGCAGAAAAACATTGTGGCTGTTATTACAACCCACTGATCTGGAAGCCTGTCAGGAAAATGGTTCTGTGTCTGGATGTTTATGAATTATTTTTTTTTTAAAGATTCATTAACTGCAGTGACTTCTATTAAACTGAATTATCTGGGTTTGGGTGAAATGTGCCTATCCCATTTGGAACTCTAGGAAAATTTGGAAAGCAGTTACATTCCTAGCACCCAGAGTGCTGTGCAACACAGGAAGAAAAACTGGTTACAGTACCTTCTCCTCTAGATTGGCACCTGCTACTTCTTTTTCGGCACCAAGATCAACTTGAAACAATTCTTCAGCTTCTTTCATTTCTGCATCTAACAAAAAAAGTCCAAATAAAATCTAAGTGTAAGGTTTCAAATAGCACATTCTAACTAGAGAAACAAAGGATAAGTTTTTTTATACCTACTTATAGGATGCTGCAAATACGGATCTACATAATTACAGTTACAGCACAGATTCTACGCTGAGGAAAAGCAAATCTGGAAGACAGGATGGCAAAGGTGGGACAATACAGTTTTCCTATCTTAAAAATTAGTAGTGTTCCACTTATTAAAGTTTGGGGATAAGTATAGACATTTCACTAAGAATGCTCTGCAAAACTGGTTTTTACAGGACTTTATTTGCATTTTTCTTAAAAGAAATCCATGATACCTTTTACAGCTGAAATTGCTGGAATGTCAAGCCTCCTTTTCAGGCCTTCTGACAAAAATTGGCTGACTTGGGAAATGGCCTGTGCTGCAATATAGATTTGCTGTGGAGCTAAGCAACAATGGCAAGAAAGTATATAGAGATACACAAATTGGACTCACTATTGCTAAACACAGGTATGTGCTATGGAAAAAGAGCTGTGGATGCAAACCATCCATTTACACCAATGAAGTTACGTGACTATTTACATTATCTAAGCATTTGCTCAAACACAACTTTTATTACATTACTTGCTATTGATTCAGCATAGACTGAAAGAGCAAGCTTTCCAAAAAAGCAATGCGGTATAAATTATTTTAGCACACTGAATATGTAAAAGCATCAATTTTTACTCACCATCAGGAACAGATTTCAGGATTTCATTGGCACTAAATCTATGGTTCTCATTTAATTCCTCAATACTATCCTCTGGTGATGTCTCTGTTTCACTCACTTGTGATGTCATTACAGCAACACGGAGAGTTTCAACTAAGAAAACATGCAGAATTACAGAGGCCCCTTAAATAGCTTCTTAAGGCAGAAGTCAATGACATAGAATCATAGAATAATTTATGTTGCAAGGGACTTTCATAGGACATCTACTCAAAGCCAGTCAAACTAAAAGGGGTTATTCAGAGCTATGCAAAGTTTTGAACATCTCCAAAGACGGAGACTTCACAACCTCTCTGGGAAACCTGTTCCGGTTTTCAACCATCCTTGCAGTGTATCATTTTTCCTTTAATTTAATTGGAATTGCCCACATCCTAACTTGGGCCCATTGCCTCTCATCCTATCACCATGTGCCTTCACATCCTATTAGGCAGCTGAGGACTGCAATGAGATCCCACCAAGCTTTATTCTCCCAAGACTAAACAGACTATCTCAGCCTCTCCTCAGACATCCTCTGCTCCGGCCCCCTAGTCATTCTGGTGCCCTTTTGCTGGATTTGCTTCACTTTTTCAATATGTCTCTTGTCCAGGGAAATGCAGAACTGTTCACAACACTCACCAGGATTGAGTAGAGGAAAGATCAGAGGAGCAAAGGAAGAATCACCTCCCTCAACTTGCCAGCAACTCTCCTCCCAGTGCACCAGTCTAGAAGACAGCTGGCCACTTTTGCCACAAGGGCATATTGCTGCCCCATGGTCAGCTTGCTGTTGAGTAAGACTCCCAGGTCCACTTCTGCACACTTTGTATCTAGACAGTGTCTTGTACCAACACATGGGATTGCTCCATCCCAGATGCAGGACTTTGTCTTTGTTGAACTTCTAGGGGTTTCTCTTAGCCCATTTCCCCAATCTGTAGAGGTCCTTCCAGTAGATCGATCACCCTGCCTCATTTTGTGATGGTTATGGATTTGCTAAGAGTGTATTCAATTCCTTGGTTAATTTCATTAATAAATATGTTGAACATTACTGGTCTGAGGATCCATCCCTAAGGGAATTCCCTAATAACGTGTTGCTAGCTGGACATCCTATCACCAATCACAATCCTCTCAGCCTAGCAGTCCAGCCAATTTTCCACTAAGTTGTAGTCTGCAACTCACCATTTCAGCTATAATGATACTACAGCCAGTGCAGACAGTGCTGAAGGACTTGCAGATGTGAAGGTAAACAATACACACTGCCATCCACTCATCATAAAACCTGTCAGGCTGGTCAGACATAATTTGCCCCTGATGAAATCACACTGGCTGTTCTCTGTCACCTTTTTGTCCTTCATATTCTTGGAAATGGCTTCCAGGAGGATATGCTCTATCACCATCCCAGAGACAGTGGTGAGGCTGACTATGTTGTAGCTCCCTATACATTCCTTCTTGAAGAGAAGTGTGATGCTTGCCTCTTTCAAGTAATCAGGAACCTCTCCTGATCACTGTGAGGTTGCTCACAATGACATTGACCAGCTCCTTGTGCAGCATTGGATTTTTCCTGTCTCATCTCAAGGATTTTAGTATATCCAACTTGCCTAAGTATTCCCTAATTCTATCTCTCTCTACTACAAGTAATGCTTTATTCCTCTATAGCATTTCTATTTTGGAAAATCATCTCCACAACCTACAGTGTAGGCAATAATAAATTCCTTATACTGATGAAGAGTCCTGAAATTTGAGACACTAACACGAGAGGAAGTTAAAAGCAAGCAGAATAAAGTATGTGAGTATAGGCTGCCATTTTAGCTACAATGACATTTACTATTGCATCACTGACTTACATTCCCTATCCAAGTTTTATCAATTTTATCAATAAAAGGCTCTCTGACCTCATAACAATAATGAACACCAACCTGTGTCACTTTATCAGTTGAAATGCATTTATTAACCCTCAGTCCTCAATGAAGGTCATGCTAAAATCTCACAGCTCTTTTCAAAGAGCATTTGGCCCATTCTGGGTATGACTCAGTTCACCAAGACTCTTCTCAGTTGGGTTTAGTGTGGATACTAGGCAAGGTATCCACAAATACTATTCCTTTCCTTTGTTTGGAGGACAGCATGTTAGGTAGGCACAAGGCTGTCACCTCTCTGTTAGCTAGAATGCAGAAAAAATGTAGTTCCTACAGCAATTCTAGTAGGTGTTTCTTGGTAAATTCTGCCAAGTTTGGTCCTGGTAGATCTGCAGTTTGGTCTGTATATGAGCCTATGTGATTCTGATCTGTCATCAAAACATGGTCAGGCGATGGTCAAAGGACCAGTTGCTATCTCATACTGCATCCTGTGCTCAGCTTCACAAGACTGTACTGCAAGAAGGACAGCTAAGACAGCAATCCTCAGGTACAATCTAACACCATGTTCCTGTCTGTTTACATATGACATTATGCACTGAACGTATCCCTGGCAGGTACCATCTCATGTCTTTGACAAGTACAAACTTTAAAGACTTCTCTTCAATGCCCTTTGCCAAGTTTTGACACCGCCAGTTCTTGAGACTTGACAGAATTGCAGCACAAAGCAACACAACTGCACTTTGTTACCTTGAAACATCTGCCCTTGTGAAGAGCCACCAGTCCATTCTTCCATTTCCATGCAAACTCACCTTCTCTGAGTGCTGCTGCCACTAGTGAAGCAGCCTGTGGAGTTTCTCCAGAATCAGGTTTGACAAGGAGGTGAGGCTCTACGTGAACATCTTCAAACCCATTTGTATCTCCCAGTTCTGAATAAATATGCAACTTCTGTTCCAAATAGCTACAGATCTGCTGGTCTTGGTTATTCAGTGATTCTGTCAACCGAAATTGAACACTGTATTAATATTTTTTTATCCTGCAGGCAAAGCACGTCCTTCATTTACCTTCTAACCTTTACACCACATAGACATTGTTCTCTGAAGCTAAGGCCTGTTTAAGGTGGCCAGGAACCAAATTCAGCCCACAGAAAGCTAGCACAGAGTCTGGGAGAGGGCCAGGCGAGTACCCCACCCTTATGAGGTGGCCTTGGCTGCACTCTGGGGGTCTCAGCTACTTCCTGTTGCAGTCACAATGATCAATGCTGGAAAAGCACTTGTCTCAGGCAGACAGAAGCACTGATTCAGTGCCTCAACATCAAAGAGGAACACCTACTCTCAACAGAGGATGCCCTTCCCTGAAGCTCTCTTCTTGCTGAAATTTCTCTCCTCACAGCACCAGAAAGATGTGAAAGTAAGGTGCAGGGGAACCAAGGAAGCAGGATTTATCCCTATCAGCTATATTTGGAGATAAAAATGATAGCAGCAAAAGATGGAATACCACAAACACGCACAAAGCCACACAAATATTAAAGACCTGAGCTATTTCCACAAACCACCTGGCCTCAACATTAATCTGGGAAATTCAGTGTTCATTCTGAAAGCATCCATTTTGGACATCTCATTATTATAAGTATCTAAATGGTGGGTGTCAGCAGGTTGGGGCATGACTTTTTTTTCTATTGTATCTAGCAATGGGACAAGGGGAAATAGGATGAAGCTAGAACAAAAAAAGTTCCATTTAAACATAAAAAACTATTTCACTGTAAAAGTGAGGGAGCCCTGGCACAGGCTGCCCAGGGAGGGTGTGGAGATGCCTTCCTTGGAGGTCTTCCAGACCTGCCTGGATGTGTTCCTATGCGACCTGGTCTAGGTGGACTTGCCTTAGCAAGGGTGTTGGACTAGATGATATCTAAAGGTCCCTTCAAGCCCTACCATTCTGTGATTCTACAATTTTTTTTTCTTTTCTTTCTATCATGAGACCATCCCAGCTCTCTCAGCTGTGATTCTGTCTGAATCCATCAGTCACTATGGACACACAACTGATTCATCCTGAACCCTCAGGATGCAGCAGCTCTCAAGAGTGGCAGGAAAGGTACCACACCTTGACATTTCTGAATTCTGGATGCTTTAGCCTCAACAATACGTCTGTCTTCATCAGACTCACTCAGTTTTCCTTCTTCTTCTTGCTCCGGGCAACTTCAAAGATGAAAAACAGGCAGAGGTAGATAAACCAAAATCTATACATCACATATTAAATGATATATAGCTATAATACATATATCCTGTATCTTCAGTACAGTGTTGCATTCATAAACAGAATGCAACATCAGCATCAACTTTTACTACAATTCAGAGCATACCATTTGTCTCCCTCTTTAGAAAGCAGTAACTGGACATAAACCAGATTGAAGGACTTCTTTTAATTCTGCATTATGCAGTGACTGGGTGGCTGCCCCTCACATAGGTTTGGTCTACCAAGCTTGGGCCTCATGCTTTCCCTGCCATTTGTAAATATCTGCACCAAGATAACAGGCATAACTGAGAATTTCCCAAAAATGGTTGTATGGACACCTGCAGGACTCTGGAAAGCACCTGGTGCCAAAGGCAGAGGTGAGAGAAGCTTACAATGGCTGCTATGGGGAGAGGGAAGATGTCTGTGGATTCAGTGGAGAACCAGTAACATACATAGGAAGTTTGGCAAAAGTGATGGTGAGGTTTTGGGGTCTCTGAATCTTGAGCTCAGAAGAAAACCCAACCTCACAGGATGGATCCAGTACAATGCAGAACAGAGAGCACACCACCACAGAGAGCACACTGCCACAAATACCTAACCAACCTCCTATCTGTTTTGGACTGCCAAGATAAAAAACAAAACACCTTTTCCGCTACCTTTCCACTGCATCTTGAATATGCCTCATCCAGTTGTTACGTTCCTCTTTGGAGCTGGTATGAACCTCATACATCTCAGGCCCTGCAGAGGAAGCGCTGATCAGAAACATCCCTCTTTCTTCATTGGCTACTTCTCTTACTATGAGCCTCTGAAGGGAGATAACGGAAGGCTTCTGATCCTGGGAGAAACAGTCACAGCACATGCAAATAATACATTAGTCTCTTAGAAAACATCAGACTTTCAGAAAAGCAGGATTTTTCAATTAACTGGACTGATTCTATTGCTGGTATAATCTGATTGCATATGTGCTCACCAGGTGTAAGAGGCTGCAAGTTCTGAGTATTCAGACTTTTTTTTTTAACTCCTCCTAAAAACACATTATTATATTTATGAACAACTGAAACACTAAATATGTGCTAAAAAGCAAATCCTGGAGGTTCAACAATACTGAGGCACAGTATTCATATAATGTTTATATTTATATATATGGTTTAAGAACTTCTCCATGAGCTAAGACACATTTCATGAGTGTTTACTACTGCATTTGCAGCTAAAGTTATTGTATAGTTTTGTTTTATAGAACCAGAAGTTCAGATTTATTTCAGATAACTGAAAGAATCTGCATGGCTTCCCAATTTCATAACCAGACCAGGTGTGACACTAAAAACATCATTCTGTTGTTCCCATCCATTGTTGTGCCTGGGCCAGGTTTTGGTAGTGGGGGCGCTACAGGGGTGGCTTCTTTAAACAAAGAGCTGCCAGAAGCTTCCCCTGTAGCTGACAGGGCCAATGCCAGTCAAATCTAAGATGGACCCTGCAGCCAACTCAGGCCTGGCCAGTTAGTGATGGGGGTAACGCCTCTGTGAATAATGTATTTGAGAAGGGGAAGAAGTTGCTGTGCAGTTGCAAAAGTGAGAATGTGAAAATATCTCCACAGACACCAAGGTCAGTGGAGGAGGGGGCTTAGGCCCTGAAACACAGACTCCCCTGTGACCTGTGGTGAGGACCATGGTGAGGCAGCTGTGCCCCTGCAGCCCATGGACGCCACCGGGAAGCAGAGACCCACTGGCAGCCCATAGAGGAGCCCACGCCGGAGCGGGTGGATGCCTAAAGGTGGCTGTGACGTTGTGGGAAACACCTTGGAGCAAGAAGAGAGAAGCCCAGACCAGAGCAGGTTTGCTGTCAGGACTTGTGATCCCGTGAGGGGACCCAGGCTGGAGCAGTCAGTGCCTGAATGACTGTTCTCCTGGTGGATGACTCACGTTGGGCAGTGTGTGAGGAGCTGCCCCGTGGGAGGGCCCATGCCGGAGCAGTTCATGAGGAGCTGCAGCCCATGGGAAGGACCCACACTGGAGAAGTTCATGAGGGACTATCTCCTGTGGGGAGGTACTCCATAGTGTAGCAGTGGGAAGTGTGAGGAAGCCTACCCCTGAGAAGCAGCAGCAGCAAAATCCATCTGTAATGAACTGACTGCAACTGGGATGAAGGAGCAGTGGGAGAAAATGTTTTAAGATTTATTTTATTTCTCATTTCCCTGCTCTGTTTTGATAGTTCATTAACAAATCAAACCTTTTCTCCCCAAGCTGAGTCTGTTTTGCCTGTGACGCTAATTGCTGTGTGATTTCCCTGTCCTCATCTTGACTCATGAACCTCTCACTGCATTTATCTCCCCTGTCCAGTTTAGGAGGGGTACTTGGTGGGCATCTGGCACCCTGCCAGGGCTAAACCACCACACCATCTTCCTAAAAAAAAAGATTTAATTTTGAAAATAAGTTTAATTCTCCATTTACGGTTATACTACTGTTGTGAACACGCTGCCAAGGTTTTAGAAAACGAATCTAATTATATATGAATAACCTAGAAAAGGACTTAATTTTCAAGGAATATATAAATAACTGTGCAATGTATATATTCAAACATCTGATAATATACTTACAACAGCTGCAAAGATGTATTTTTGATCTTTTTCTTGTAAGAACAGCAGCACATCAGTTAGAAGCAGTGCTAAGGTATCTTACAATGAGAAAAAAAATTATGAGGTTTTTAACTGAAGTTATCCCAATTATAGTTAATTTCTTCTTTTATCTTATAAAGGGAGAAGCCTTGTCAACAAATAACCCACAGAATCCTATGTAGGAATAAGACAGAAAAGGATCTAAACTAAACAGGAAATATCTGGATTAGCCTATAGTCTGTATGATGCAACCGTATGCCATCACTTTGTATCTCCCAGGAAAGGTCACACTTTCTGCTATATACCCCCTTGCTGCACCATGATGGAGCACTGGCCCATCAAAAGAATTCCTTACTCCATCATCAATAGAGTTTTCCCAGGCCAATCACAGGCAACCTAGCAAAGACTTTCCCACCTGAAGTTTGTTCTGCCTATGCTGTAACATATACTCACAGCACAGTATTTCACTAGTACAAGAATCTTGGGAATAAAAATGAACAGATGGCTTTATAAAGTTGCACAGCAATATTAGTAAGCTCAAAAAAACCCCTCAATCCCTACACGTGATTAACACCAAAAATCAAATTCTAGACTTGCATGTAAAAAATTGACATCCAGATTAATGTGGCTTCAGATTTTCTTTTCCACTGTGGATGTCCCAGTACCACCAAAGAACAGCACATGATTTTTTTTCATGCATTATGAATGTAAGACAGTAATGTGAACAATATAAACTTCCAAGTCAAGACTATGTTATGGGATGAAACTGCAAACCAATGAACTAAAAGGAGATGACTGGAAGAAGAAATGCAGCTGATAGCTTTGTATGTTAACTTGTCTGCTTACCCAGACATATAGCAGACCACCTATAAATGATAGCAACTTTTGCCACTACGCTTCTAGCAATCCGTGGCATATTCTCAATACCATTACCCCAGAAATTTGTGTTTGCAATTCAGTGTAATAAAGAATTTTCACAAACCAAGCAGTCTTTATGTGTTATTGGCAAATAAAGAGTTAAGACATTACTGCTCAGATGGAATACCTTTGAAACGACCCGTTGCTGTCTTCCAGTACACTAAACCTTCATGAAGAAGAAACCTCTCTTTCCTCATCAAGTCTTGCTTCCTGAAGACGTGGCCGTTTTTCATCTTCGTGTACGTTTTGTTTTCAGTTCTACTGAGAATTTCCAACAGCTTTTGCTTTTTCTCATATTCATTCACTTTCAGATCTACTGCTTCGATCATGTCCTTGATTAGACGAAGGGCTTTGCACAGGTCTTTATGTTCTTCAGTTCCTTCTGTTCAAAACAAAAAACAAACAACATGATAGTAGTCAGCATATTCAACAGAAGATATTACTCCTTTCTGAGAGTAATCACCATGACACAGAGCTTAAACTGATAAATATATCATTTTAAGTTGAGCCTGGCAACCTACTAGAAATATTATAGGCATCTACCTTTGTTTGACATGCCTATTAAAAGATGACATGTACTTCAGATTTATTCATTGATCAGAACCACAAGTTGAATAATTTCTGACATATTTATAAGCTGTTAGCATTGTAAAAAAATTAGTGGCTAAGTAAATCATATAGTATATCACTCTTCTGGCAAAGTAGGATAACAAACCTTGAAACAGGACTGCAAGCACAGAGGGTTTGCATTTGTATATGCAATTTTCTACAACACTCATTTATTCCCCATTTTGGGAGCAATATCTGCAAGTTACTAGTATCTCTAAAACACTCTACAGAATTTCAGAGGTCATTCAAGCTTTGTTCAAAAAACTGGAGAGTGCTTTACAAAACCTTTGCCTAGGCCTACTTACAAGAAACTCCAGGGAATTAATTTCAAAGAAGGTGCACATGCATGCCATAATTAGTTCACATCCTGTAGTCAAGATCTTTTCCTAATACAGCCATGGTCTTCTGGACTTCTATGGTTTACCAATCTAGACTACCAGAAATCTTCACAGCCCAGCCTTGAACAAAGATCCCATAAACCAAACATCCCATTTAGCTGACATTTGCCTCAATGGTAGATATTTATGTTGCCCTGGTTCTCTACAGAGCAGTGAATTTCATCTTTTGTTATATTTTAGCAGTGTATGTTTCTTACCTTAAAAATATGTCCAGAGGTGAAGCAACACTTTAGCTTTTACCCACCTTTTGAGTATTGCAATATCCTTTCAACCAAAACAGGGTATTTGGTGATTCGCTGAGTGACAAGCAAAATGCACTCAGGGATTCCTCGGCGTCGTGCTAACAGGTTACTATTTTGCAGCTGCACAGACACAAATATGTACCTTAAGTACTAAAAGCATATTAAATCACCAATTCACTACTAAGAAATATTATCTAAATGCATTAGAATAAGTTAAAACAAAATGCTGGGTAATCTGAAACATCCTCAAGGAACAGTCGCTGCCTTGAGGGATGAGGTGTACTTATAACAGGAACATGTGTATCATACACACTGGATGACAAAGCTTTTTAATTTTTTTTTTTTTAAGCAATTTATCATTTCACTGGTTAAGAAGGATAAAACTTTTCCGTTTTTATTACATATTAAAAGTCAGTTACCAAATATAATTTTAATCCTAAATCTACATAAAACCCACCAAACTTTTTCGTGGGCATTTTGTCAATAGTGATCATGTTTCCATGCAAACTTACTTTAATAAAATTCTGGAACTTCTTGTTTTGTTGCAACTCTTTGAAGAGATTAACAGCTTCTTTTTGATGACTACAAAATTCTCCATATATTTTCTTCATTTTAGTTGCATTTTCCTCTGAAAACTGAAGAAATTAATAAGTGCATTGTGCTCAATGTTGCACCTACCAGGAAAGTGGGCACCTTTAATTAATATATTTTGTACAAACACAGAACTTTTATGCTACCTGTTTCTCAAGTTCTAACAGAGCCTGTCACTACAGAACGAAAATGGGCTAGCTACTTTTAAGAGCAAGAACAGGAACGTAGGCTGAAGACAGCAGAAGCAATCTCTGCCACAGTCTTGCCAATAATAGTTAGAACAATTATTATATCAGCATTGCCTTCACCTCTTTGCAAAGACAATCCCTTTGAGGATTATCTACATTTGCCTGATTTCCATACCACTTCTAGACAAAGTAACAATCTGGTTTATTTATTTCAGTGGTGGAATGAGAACTGACTGACCAAAGATGAAAAGCCACACGTTCCTGATTGCAAGGAAGTGAAGTCATCAGCAAGCAGTTAGTCAACTTCTATAGCCACCATAAACATGCTGTGACCACCTCTCACTGAGCAAGTGGCAACTGGAGATACACCATGCCAGATCACTTCAAGAAAAGAACAAGTAGGTTTTTTTTCCATCATCAGGCAATTCTTCACACCTCTGCTCAGCTGTTAAGAAAAGTGAATTCATTGCTACCAATTTTTGCAGCCCTGTGAACATGACCAAGTTCATCACTTCCTCATCATTTGTACCATGCAGGTAGAAGTTGATCCCAAGTTCATCACAGTTAACCTATCAGTACTGATCTTCTCCTATTGCTACTTCACCCTCCAATAATCTCAAGGGGGCAATATTTTAATTTTATGAGGCAATCTTAGTCCTCTTTGTACCTACAGAAGTTTAGAAGTCAATAAATTGTTTAATTTGGGAAGCTTGAGTACATAAAGGATTACCAGAGCTGATGCCTCTACCTGCTGCACAAGGATGTCTCCAAGTCTGTTGATGACAAAATTACGTTCACTCCCCGCCTCACATGATTCCAGACGTCTCTCCTTCATTCTGCAGAAGAACTGCTTGTGCATCTCCAGTAGTTCATCTAAACAGGGGAATACTCTGTCCACCGTGCTGTGGTCCAGCTGCAATTCCTCCTTCATCCCCTTCCTGAATATTTCAGACATAATAAACAGGGTATGGATGTGATGAACTTCTGTTTGCATCAGCTCTGCAAGATAAAAGGAAACAGCATAGCTTAGTAATTACCTGAATATTTTGTACACCTTTGTCTTGGTTTGGGCTAGGATACAGTGAACTTCAATGAGGCATTAGGAAGGGGTACAGCATGGGCAGCTGACCCAGGCCAGTCAATAGGTATTCCATACCATACATGACATCATGTCCACTACATTATAGGGGAGGAGCTAGTCGGGAGGGGTGGGGGAACCCCCCCGCAACTGCAGCACACATCATTCATTTTATATATCCCTTCATTTACTGTTATAACTGTTTTTTTTTTTTCCTGAAACTTGTTTCATCGTCTTGTTCTTTTAAACTGTTCTTATTTCAACATACGTGGGTTTTTCCCTTTTCTCCAGTTCCCCTCCCCGTTCCAGCGGGAGGAGGACGAGTGAGTGAGCACTCTTGTGGCAATTTGTCCCTGGCTGGACAAAACCATGACAACCTTGTAAGACAGACATTAGCAATGTTCAACTACACAGTCATGACTTTTTTCTGTGTGAGCCTCAAACCTAACAGACTATGACAGTAGGAAGACTTAATTTATCTGGCTCTGGCACAGTTCTCTCAACTATACACCACCAAACAAGATAGGGTTACAACTGCTTGAGCAGGGAATTGGATGAGGTACCTTCCAATCTTAATCATTGTCCAAACAGGTTAGACATATCTCTAGTAGTCACAACTCTCCATTTCCTTTCCTTCTTTGTACTTTATTATTATTCCAAGTTGAAGTACTCATTCTTCTGGCCATAAAATGTGCAGGTTCCCTAATTTCCATGCCAAGTTGTTTTTAACCCTACATGAAGTTTTGAAATACTGACCAAAAATGACATCCTGTCTCTTGATGACATCCTTTTCTTGCTTGCTACAGAACACTGGATCCACAACAAGGCTCCAGGACTCTGCCTCAAACTCTTGTGCATCTGTGTGGAGATCAGTCCACTGAGATAAATCCACATCATCTATGACAAAATGTTTTATCTCATTAACATCAGGCATATGAACAGTCAAGAAGTCTCTTAGCACATCAGATCTGTAGTGATCATATAGTAAGGGGAACACATTACAGGGATGAACTTTAGACAACACTTCTGCAAACACTGGCAGGGACTTTACAACAGAGGAACTTGCCAGATGCAATTATTACTGCCAAAGTGTTGCAAACGTGACAGTGGGGACAAGGAGGGTGGAAAAAAAACCCAAAAACAACAGAAACATCCTTTTTATACTTTAATATTCAAAAACCAAGTCAAACATTTTCAAAAGTAGATGTCTGATGAGAGTTATCTGCACTATCCTTTATGAGCGAATGTGCTTCAGCTTTGACATTGTCTCACACCTAGCAACAGAAAAAGCCTTTTCTATTCACTTCATAAGGATACTGCCATTTTAGGAAGACAGTTGTATTTTAAAGACTAATTTATCTGATGGTATCATTTTAATGAGGGACACAACTGTAATTATAAAAAATATGTGATCTTTTAGCAGGTGAAGTGACTTCCCATATCAACTAGGGAGTTTTTCTGGTTTGCACTTTCCAATATAGGTTATAAACTGTGCTATCTGTGCAATACCACTCACCTTCCATCATAAAAGGATCTATTGAAGAAAAGGTCCCTAAAGTTTGTAACATCTCTTCAGATTGTGACTTGGACCTCCAGGTGCTAGTCTCAGAGTCTTGTTCAGAAAATGGTGTGGATCTTCTACAGAAGGAAAAAAAAATCCCATATTTATTTAACGGTCCTAATCTTCGCAGAAATGATGAATGATGCATAATCCCCTCAGGCAGCTTCTCTCTACCTTTCTAAACTGGTATTGGGGACACTTTGAGACAAGGCATGGGACTGTTGTGAGGCTTCCCTCCTTCCAGCAGATAGTCCTATAGGCATAGAGGAAGAAGGATGTACTGGAGAGACCATCATGTGTGCAATATCTGCAGGCAGGGAATCTGTGAGGCAAAGCACAACACAACACTTCAATGAACAACGTAGAGTACATCGCCAACAACACACCTAATACTGACAAATGCTACCTGGTATTCATATCGATTTATACTAGGTATCAAGAGAGCCCACTTGACATGGTACAAGACTGTGATGTTCTCCCACGAAATGTAAAGATAAGCCTGTAGGTAAAGTGGAACAGCTCTAGTGTTGATATTATTGAGGAGAAAACAAATTTGAGTCTCAAATTATACATCTTCTAACACTGAAACCTAAACATAGCAGATTCAAATATTCGTGCATATGATAAATGACATCTCAAAAGCACAAGATAGAACTGACTACATTTGATTTTCATTCTCACTGAAAACAAAAATGTAGTAAAACTACCATTCATTTTAGTAGAAGATGGGATAATTCAACAGCATTTTTTTTCAAAACATCCTACTTGTATTAGAGATACACTTTCTTAAAGGTATTGAAATGAAAAATAGAAACACAAAAATTATTCAGGAAAGATTGTGCTGTCAGTCTCGTGATTTTTAATCAAGGCTTAACTTAGAGGTGTAAACCTAGCACTTCTAACTTACTTGTTACACCAGCTTGGGGTTTGTTTTTATTATGGTACCTCTTCTGGGATTTCTGAAAAAAAGGATTTTATGAAATTGCAATAAAATCATAGATGGCAACACAACAAATAGTTAAGTTAATTTCCATATAGCATCACATAAAATGGCTTCAAGAAAGTGGTCTTACATTATCGTTCTAATTTCTACCAATAACTAATAAATCCAAGTTTATTAGTTATTGGTAGATAACAATATTCTTCTATGAGGAAAGGTGGCGGGAACTGAGGCTATTTAGCCCAGAGAATGGGAGACTGAGGGGGGA
>WBNH01005522.1:10147-36833 GCA_013401255.1 Urocolius indicus
TCAAATTCCCGTCCCCAAATAGTGATCGCAGAGGCACCAGATTGGCCCAGCCGGGCCAGGGGGTGGGTCTGAACCCAGGAGCCGGGGGAGAGTCCAAAAACTTTTACCAGGTCTTCACTGCAACCTGCTCCCCCTTTTACCAAGCAAAAGCAACTCCTTGCTAAACCATGACACGTGTGGTGTAAATTTGGTTACACAAAGTATCAAGTGACATCGATGTGAAGACCACTAACAGTTAGTAAAGTTCTGAACACATATGTGATAGTATTGCTTTCAGGCAACTTTGATATTGAAACATGATGTGACTTCCATTGAAAAAGAAGGTAAAAAAATAAGAAGTGCTTGAAAAACAGAATTTACATCCTTATGAAGGATTTCCACAGGGCTCTCCATTTTGTGCAAATACTGTACAGGGCCAGGTTGTTGCTGCACTGAAACTTTCAGAAACTTTAAGCAGGGAAAAAACTTCAACACAGGTACTTTTGTGACAATTCTCTGCTGTCTTGGAATATTTAAAAGTTTAATTCCCTCTTACAGTGAGAATAAAATATATTGAGAAAGAGAGTGAACAGTGGGATACACCTTATGGCTGTGATTTGGGCCAAAATTCAGACTTCCATATGAGTTGGTCCTATTCAGTCATGTTGTGGCAACATAATTTCAAAATCAGTGTGCTATAAGAGCATGCAATTTTTATTAAGATCAGCAAACTAAACAAAAAAAAATCCTGAACAGAGCTCTGCCAGGGTTCTTAAGTAACCTGTTAAAACAGTATGACTGAAACACTGTAAGAAACTGCTTATTTCCAGCACACCAAAGCAACTTTGCTGATCTGTCTAATCAATTTTACTGTTCCCTTTCTCGAAATGGTCGCCTGATTTTACTGCTGTTTGTGTAAGTCCTGTAGAAATAGAGATTTCAATTTGTTGCATTAATAAATGGCATGCGGATCTATGTCAATAAAGCTGCAGCATTTAAAGAAGACTTAAGGTTATATGAAGTTTCTTTATCCTAGGTTTCCTGTAGCAGAGTCTCAGGCAGAGAATCTTGTAAAGGAGACTTAATTTTTCATTTCTCAAAATTATTATTTCAGAGCTGTACTGGGGTAGGTTACTGGGCTTTTAAACAAGAATCTCTAGATGAAAATCTGAACAAAAAAAACCACTTGGAAGCAAGTTGAGATTGCTTTACAAGATATTCAGTGTAAAAGGGACTTTGCTTTTGATTATGTTGGGTGAAATCCGCCATCCTGTGGTATCCCAAATGATTCAGTGCTGTGTAATTGTTTCCTTTTTGACTCATTTGCTCCCACTGTGATTCTGTTCATCTACACCACAAAATGGTTAGCACAAGCTGAAAAATGAGCAGCTGTAGTGCCTAAACACTGTCAGCTCTTGCTATTTAAAGTCCAAATCTTCAGTGGTCAATGAGTGGAAAATGAGTGTGTAATACTAAGTTCCAGATTCTGCATATTGTTCTGTTTTGCTAGAGCATATATGGTGAGGTTCAGCCAACTTTCCACCTGGCACAGTCGCCAAATACAGTTGTGTCATAGGGTAATGGTAAAGCTCTGTTCATGTTGGACTGGGTGCTAGCACCTGAGCTATAATTAATCAGCAAATAAAAACTTGGGAGACAATGTTTCCAGTTGAAAAAAATTCCGTGCATTGGGGCAGAATATCAGATAGCGTGTTGTTACTTAGCTTTGCTTGTTGTGGGAGGTGAGTTTGACTGGCCTGCTAGTTCCTAACTAAACTGTGTACAGAAGCTCAACCAGTATGAGTAATCTTCAGGTGATCTTTGTTGCTATGATGATATGAATTGTTAAGAAGACTAGATTGTAAGTTTAGTGATTTAAGGTGCACATGACTTGGTACTTTGATAAGGACCAATGTCTACCTTGTAGTAATACTTACCTTGATGTCTGTAGAATCTCTAATGAGGGGTGAAAATGCTTATTCTGTCAGAAAACACTGATTGTTTTCTAAATATGAACAACTGCAGAGCTGTATTTCTGAGTCTGGAGACTGGCAGTTTCTCTCTGTTTTCCTTTGCAGTACCAAAGTAAAATTTCAAAGCACGTGTTCATTCTCCAAGCTGCTATTTAAGACTGTTGTGATCAACTGTGAAATTCTTAAATATTATGAGAACTCGAGGGAGCCTACGAGCCTCACAAAGGATGTGTAGCGGTGATTATTAGCAGAGGGATCTTAAAAGCAGAAGAATGGACATCTTCCTTTCCTCTCCTCTCCCTTGTGTATGTCTGCATCTTGCACTGATAAGGAAGCTGTAGAAATAGAAGATACAGAACATTTCTTTCTGCCTGTCTAGGGCTAAAGATTAGAGGAGATCTGTGTAAATTCTATCTGCAAATGAGCATCTAGTAGCCAAGCATGTTAACATCTGCAAGTCAAATTATCAATCTGATATCAGATACCCAAAGGTATAAGAAAGAATGCTCAAAATTTAATGTTTGCTGAACTTCACATTTTCTTTGCCTTTTACACAGAGCTGTTGTTTCCTAAAAAGCTCCCTTTTTTTTTTGTCACTTGTGAAGCATTCTGATGACAATTGTTCTTTAGCCTTTATAAGTTTTTAAATTAACTCCTATCTTATCCCTGCTTTTCCTGAATTTTTCCTGCTTATGTTCATGCTTCTGAATTTCAAGCTGTGACTTGCTAGCCATCAATATACTACTTCTGAGTTCTGTTTGATATCGTAGACTCTGTACTGTCTCCATTTTTGAAAGTGTGGTTCAATTGCCTTTCCTCCTTCTTGTTTCTTACCACATTTTTGAGGTAAACTCTACAAGAAGTGATAACAGTTCTTGAAGTAGGAGAATGGAAGGGTAGGGAGTACAGAGATCAGAATCCATGAGAACAGAAACAGAGATGGAAAACTGGCTGCCCAGGAGATGATGAGAGGAAAGGTGTTGCTTAGTTAATGGAAGGACTTAGGCCTTGCTGAGTTCAAGAGTTTTTCAGTACAAAACTACTGTGTCCGCCTTCTGCTCTTGTGTCTCAGAAGGGATGTGCATATTGCATATCAAGGTAGTCCATGCACCTGATCTTCTGGGAAGCAGAATTCTTAAGCATTGTGCTTAAGAATTCCTAGTAAGTGTAAGGGTTATGGGTTTCACTTTTACAAAAGAACATCAGTGGAGAGTTTGAACCTGAGAATCATACTGGGGAGGGCAGAGATGCAGACACTGCTGGAGTCCATCTGGACTGAGGGAGTCAAGAAGCAGGTCAGTGCCTGCAGGCACCTGCAGATGAGCTGCCTTCCATACATCGAGCCTGAGCATATCCATGCACACCATGTTCTCATCTCTGGCACAGAAATAACTTGATTGCTTATGTTGGACACGCTGCAGCCTGCTCAATGTCCAGCTCTGGCAAATGAACTGGCTTCTGTGAGAGAAGTGTATTGCTGCAGTCCAAGACCGATTCAGCAGGCTTTTGTCTTGCAGGTAGAGAATACTATACCTATTACAGAAAATGTTCTCAGGACAAAATGTTATCTCCAGGCAGCTGCTGCTGTTATGAAGTGTTTATACAAATGTTTATTATGTGTACTTAGTGAAAGGGCTGAAGCTGATGCAGTTTAGTTTAATTGCAAGTAATAGAATATTTTATTCTTCTCCTCCCTCCCCCTCAGTCATAGATGTAATAAAGTTTGAAGTGACTTTTAGTTAGGATGCTCTGCTGTGTTGAACTGCCTGCAAAATATCATTAGTTTCACGAGGAACATGCCTTGTTGTGGGCAACACTTCAATTTATCTAAGCTGTACTACAGTTAAACATTGCTTTGCTTCTTTCAGGTCTTGGTCTGCGTTCAGATGAACTTCCCAATCAGTTGAGTTTCTCTCGTTGGCCTGAAATGAAGAACAAATTTGCATCCATATTTTCACAGAAGACACAAGCTGAGTGGTGCAGCATATTCGATGGTACTGATGCCTGTGTGACCCCTGTTTTATCCTTTGATGATGTTGCCTTACATCAGCATAACAAAGAAAGAAATTCTTTCATAAAAAATGACCAGGAAGAGATAAGCCCTAGACCTGCTCCTCTTCTGTCAAGGACCCCTGCTCTTCCATCGTTTAAAAGAGATCCTTTTATAGGAGAACACACAGAAGAAATACTTCGAGAATACGGATTTACCAAGCAAGAGATTACTAAGCTTTATTCTGATAAAGTAATAGAATACTGCAAACCCAAAGCTAATTTGTAATCTCTGACTACAGAGATCAGACAAATTTTAGGCTGATGCAGTACATTTTTATGCATTCATGTTACAGCTTTAAAATATCTATTTTTTAAATTATTAAAGTCTTAAATTTGATTGAGAACTGGCAGTTATGTACTTGGGTAGCTGAGTAGTCTGCAACCTGGAATGATACCAAAATCATGTTCTGAAGTTCTGTATCCTCTGAGATGTTTCTTTAATTCTTTAAATTGTAATAAGTGTTGTAATTACGTGAAGACAATACTTTTCATAAAATATAGCCATATTCTTCCTAAACAAAGTGACTGCGTTGTCTACTGATTGAGTAGTAGTGATTTTTTTCCTCTATCTTACCATATCAATTCATTTATCTTATCATACAGAGCAATGACTGAAATAATGCTGTTTTCTTATGTGCTGCTGCAGAGTAATAACATAAAGTAATTCTGTTTAATAGCCTGTCTACATTTTCCTAATGCAGTCTCCTGATTATATTACATTTGGAATTTCAGTTTCCCTAGCAAATCACTTCAGAATGAGATTTGTTATTTTAAATACTTGTTATTTTAAAGTGGCTTCCAAGTATTAATTGTCTTTGAAAAAACACCAGGCAACTTGGCTGCACAGGTATGAGGCAATGGTTATTCCATGATGGTTTTCATTTCCTTCGGTGTTAAACCATCGTTTGGAACGGTCTCATTCAAGGAAAAAAAAAAAGGAAAAAGCTTTTAAAAAGAATTAGTTATATGGCCTTGATGCAGTTTAGTATGACATGTCAGGAATTACGATGTGAGGGGTTGGGTTTGTTAATACTTTGTCCCAGTGTTTACCTTGCTGAAGACTAATGTGTTACTTACAAAGACTTCCATAGCTGAGATTTACTTTAGCTCGTTTTTGATGTGTCATGCCAAACAGTCAGCATTATTACTATTGAAAAGATTTTACATTCTACTACATAAACACATGCCTGGATGGGAGAATTATCTAGTATGTCCTGATAAATTTGATAAACAGTTAGCAAAAGCATCTCAGGTTTCCAGATGACAATCGCTCTAATGCAAATCACTGAGTATTATCATAGAATGGTAGGGGTGGAAGGGACCTTTAGAGATCATCTCGTCCAAACCCCTGCAGAAGCAGGTCAACCTAGATCAGGTCACACAGGAACATGTACAGGTGGGTCTTGAAGACCTCCAAGGAAGGAGACTCCACACCCTCCCTGTGCAGCCTGTACCAGGGCTCCCTCACCTCAACAGAGAAATACTTTTTTCTTATGTTTAAATGGAACTTTTTGTGTTCCAACTTCATCCCATTACTCCTTGTCCTGATGCTAGATACAAGACAAAAAAGGGATGTCCCAATCTCCTGACACCCACCCTTTAGATATTTGTAAATATTAATAAGATCCCCCCTCAGTCTCCTCTTCTCTAGACTAAACAGCCCCAGATCCCACAGCCTTTTCTCATATGAAGAATGCTCCAGTCCCCTGATCATCTTGGTGGCCCTGTGCTGGACTGTCTCCAGCAGTTCTCTGTCCCTCTTCAGCTAAGGAGCTCAGAAGTGGACACAAAACTCCAGATGAGGCCTCAGCATCACAGAGTAGAGGGGGAGAACTTCCCCTGACCTACTACCCACACTCTTCTTGATGCTCCCCAGGCTGCCATTGGCCTTCTTGGCCACGAGGGCCCTTTGCTGTTCATGTTTGTTTATTATCAACCAGCACTCCCAGGTCCCTCTCTGCAGAGCTGCTCTCCAGCAGGTCAATCCCCAGCCTGTACTGGTGTAGGGGGTTGTTCCTTTCCCAGATGCAGGACTTTGCACTTGCCCTTGTTGAACCTCATGAGGTTCCTTTCTGCCCAGCTCTCAAGCCAGTCGAGAACCTGCTGAATGGCAGCACAGCCTCTGGGGAATCAGCCAGTCCTCCCAGTTTGGTGTCATCAGGACACTTGCTGAGGGTACACCCTGTCCCCTCATCCAGGTGGTTGACCATTACACTAAGTTTTGACAATATACTTAATCCCAGATGCATCTGATCATGTTAGAGAACAATAAGTATTGTCAAATGTAGTCCCCAGTGCAGCTAAATTTCGACTCCAAAATCACAATCATGCAACAGTTTGCATTGGAAGGACCTTAATGCTCATCTCGTTCCAACCTCCTGCCTTCAGCAACATTAGCCAAGGTTGCTCCAACCCCCATGTGACCTGCCCTGGAACAGTGCCAGGGATGGGGCATCCATGGCCCCTCTCGGCATCCTATGCCACTGCCTCACCAGACTCTTGGGGAAGAAGTCTTCCTTACATCTAATCTAAATCTCCTCTGTTTTAGTTTAAAGCCATCACCTTTTTTTCCTGTCATTACGTGCCTTTATCCCTCTCAGGCTTTCTTGTTGGACCTTTTAGGTAACATAAGGTGCTTGTAGGTCTCCCTGGAGCCTTCTCCAGGTTGAACAACTGTAACTCTCTCAGACTGACCTTATAGGAGAGGTGCTCCTGCCCTCTAGTAATTTTTCGAAGCCTAGAGAACAGAAGGCTCTTGGCAGACCTCAGTACTGCCTTTCAACACTTAAAGAGGCTTATGAGAAAGATGGAGACAGACTTTTTAGCAAGGTCTGTTGTGATAGAACAAGGGGTGATGGTTTTAAAAGAGAACAGATTCAGACTAGAGATAAGAAAAAAATTCTTTACAATGAGACTTGTGAAACACTGGAAGATGGCCTACAGAGGAGTTGGACTAGAATGCCTTTACAGGTCCCTTGCAACCTAAACCATTCCATCACTCTGTGGTTCAGTGTAGGTTGGATTGGCTGCCTCAGTCAGGTGGCTAACCTGAAAGATGCAGTTCTGTTACATCACCACAGATTTAAGGCCTTTGCTTGGCAGATAATACCATTTAAAAAGAAAATAAGTGGTAATCTATTTCTCAGAAACAAAAGAAAACCAGTTTTGTTGAGGGTGGCACACTGCAGAAAAAATATTCACCAGCTGCTGGCTTGACGGACTTCTGACAAGCTTTTTATCTGCCACTAATGCAAGGGGTAGGTTCACTTACTTACCTTCGCGAAGTTCACTGAAATCCTTTTCTGGATATATAGTTTAGATTCTTTCCCCTCCCCTGTTCATTCAACAGGAAATTGACACTGTGGTGCTCACTGCTGATGAAGGCTCTAGTTTCTTGGTTTTGCTGCTGGCTCAGAGCAACAAGAGGCACAGCTTTGTGTCACGCTAATCCCGCACTGTGCCCATGTGATGTACGCTCTTTGGTTGTGGGTAACTGGGAGCTTTGCAGATGCCCAAGAGCTCAGGTCTGCTAATATTAAGATACACTTCCCCGCCCCCTTCCTTGCATAACTTGTGA
The DNA here is from genome assembly GCA_013401255.1 of Urocolius indicus. Lineage (NCBI taxonomy): Eukaryota > Metazoa > Chordata > Aves > Coliiformes > Coliidae > Urocolius > Urocolius indicus. The sequence continues at coordinate 17,729 of WBNH01005522.1, forward strand.
TCGTAGAGCCATGAAAGTATGTGAGTCCCTCCCCCAGCACAGACTGATCCCACCCAGCATATGATCTGGGCTCCATGTCAGCCAGGGCCGGCAGAGCCGAGTTGCCCAAGCGCTGCGCATAGCTGGAGCGATGACCTTACCGAAGGAGAGCTTCCATGAGGCTCCTGCACCCGCTTCTGAGGTGGCCAAGGCTGACACAGACAGCACAGGGCAGAAGGACGCTCTACTGCAATCTGTGACAAGGACGGGAGCGGTGGTGCCGAGGCAGCGGGGGGTGGGAAGGCTGGTGATGCACAGCATGGCCATGTTCGGTCGGGAGTTCTGCTATGCCGTAGAAGCCGCCTTTGTCACGCCAGTGCTGCTCAGCGTAGGGCTGCCCAGGAACCTCTACAGCCTGGTGTGGCTCATTAGCCCTATCCTGGGCTTCCTGCTGCAGCCCGTGGTAGGTTCAGCCAGTGATCACTGCACCTGTAGATGGGGCAGGAGACGACCTTACATTCTGGGTCTGGGCATCATAATGCTGGTAGGAATGGCTTTGTACCTCAATGGAGACGTGATCATCTCAGGTGAGTGAGGAGCATATGCTATACTGACAGACAAAACCCATCCTAGCATTTTGAATTGCAAAGAAAGTTTCCTTTTGTATGCCCTGCTAAAATGGGCTGTTAACTTTGTCTATTGTGTTAACTCAGCTGCGTTGCAGGAGCTGAAAAACACTGAAATCATGTACCTTCAGTCCTAGTGCTGCATGTTATGTGCTCTGTACACAGAGTTCCGTAGTTTCTGCATGTGAGTAGCGTGTTGCATGTTGGTGTGGTTGCCTGATCAGTTCCTACAAGTAAAGCACCGCTTGGGCCCAGAGAAGTTTTTACAAACTAAGCTCTACCTTGTGAAGTTAAATGATTTACAATTTTTTGCATGATGCAATAGACATCCAAACTGTTAATCTCTCTTTTAAACGGATGAGCATTCAAAATGTCTTTAATTACTGCAGCACTGGCTTGAGTCTGGACTGTGTTAGGCTGGTGATCAATAGAAATTCGCAGCTCCTTGGAAACGATGTTGCACCTGGAATGTGCAAAGTAAATAGAGGTGGCATCCCCAGATACTGTTGTATTTCATCTTGAGATGTGACTTCTCACATTCCTGAGGGAAAGTTGTTGCTCACCTGACAGAAGGGGGAGTTGTGCGTTTTTATGGACTGATTTATTCTCTCTTCCTGGATATTAGTGGTGTTGAATGGTGCCCAGAAAGAGGTGTTGCAATCAACCCTTAACTATCTAAAACAACTGAAGAGTGGGACAAATAGAATAAACCAAAAATGTACTACAAAATGCGTGTGTGTTAGGCTACCAGAGGAGGCTGTGCAGGAGTAAGGCTGATGATGTTCTTGATGTGAAGCTTGGAACCGCACTGGGCTGTCTTCAAGGCAGTAAGTCAGCCCAGCACGGACTCACCACACAGACTCAGTCATTCTGCTTCTGTGATGTGATTCTGGTATCGCTGCTCTCTCTTGAATAGCTAAGCACTGCTTAGATTTGGAGGTAGCAGGAAAGATAAAATGTGGTTTTGCAGAACATGGCACTGTTGCTGTCAGAATGAGGGTGTTTTTCTTTTTGTAGCTTTCATCGGTGAGAGAGACAAGAAGCGGACGTGGGCAATAGTCCTTACCATGCTGGGAGTAGTGCTTTTTGATTTTGCAGCTGATTTTATTGATGGCCCCATCAAAGCATATTTATTTGATGTCTGCTCTCATCAGGATAAAGAGAAGGGTCTGCACTACCATGCCCTCTTTACAGGTACTGAGATCCCTTCTTTTCTTCCTTGCCTCTCGAAGGAGGGGAAGGTAATTGTGTGGATTTTATCCTCACTGTGTTTCTAATCTTGAATGAACTGATCATCTGATTCCGCGCCACAGTCACGAGTCTTTTGTTGCTGGGTTTTCACTACTCCAGAGAACAGCAACTTGTGATTGCTGCTGCAAGGCTTCTGCTGCAGCAGGCTGTAGGCACAAACATTTACTTCAAAATAGCCATGATTTAAGTAAGAAGTTTTTAAAAGTGAAGTAGTGTTTATTCTTATTGTGATTTTTTTTTTTCCCCCAAGTTTTTAATGAAGCAAAAAATTAAGGGATGTAACTTGTTTCCTTGCCATAGCATGTAAAAATAACATTTTTTTGGCTTGGCAAGCGACATAGAGCAAGAGCTGCACAAACCAGAACAGCTGATTTCCGTTCTTCAGCAGTGCTCCAGTGTGTGCTACCTTCCTGTATAGAAACAGGAGCTCTGCATAAAATTCAGAGCTTCATAGCTTCCGTAAAATAAGACAAGTAGTTCAGTCCAGCCTCTTGCAAATGAAGTAGGAGCTTAATTTGTCTTTATACATGTTTGAAACATTGCTGAATTACAGAAGGAAACTTTCTGCACTCCATGAGCTGAGAAATTGTGCAGGGAAGATACATAAGGCTCTTATGTGCCTGTCATGTGAATCGTGAGGAACTTCCAGACATGTCTGAGAGCACTCACTGTGAAAAGGGCTAGACAAAAAGCAGACTAGGCGAGAAGTCATGCAATCTGTGTTGATGCAGTTTTCTAGCTACCGGGCCATAGGTAGAACAGAGGCTCACAGGTTCACTGTCAGCTGCTCTGGTTGAGTAGGGAGGTGCAGTAGCTATTGACAACAGGCCAATTTTGGACATACGAAACAGCTGTGTGCAGGAGCACAGATGATAAGAGGACCTTAAAGCCACACAGGAATGAAATCAGTATTATCCATTAGAAATTGAGAGATAACACTTTTAACAATCAGTTGTTTGGACAGAGAGGACAATGAGCCTGGATGTGTATTCTTGCCTTTTGGTTGCATTTTTTCCTTGGATAGCAGTAAAAAGGTTGGAGTTCCAAATTTGGACCTTTCGTTTGTGTACCGAGCTGTGACAAGGGATGTGGTACAAATCACACAAAATAAGACTGGAAGAGATTGCATTATCTGGTTCAGCACCCTCTGCCCTCCATAGCAAGATCATTGGCATCTTAACTCTTCCCAAGGGGTACTTTGCCTGGTCTTGAAATCTTTCCTTGATAGGGGTTCTGTAGCCCTCCCAAGGGATGCACTCTACCTACCAGGGTGTGGTCCTGCACGTAACAGTGTGCACTTGTGATTCTGAAACTGTGTGCACAAAGAACATCAAGACAAAATTGCATTAATACTGGACTGGATGCCATTTTTACCAACTTCAAGACACATTCTTGTTTTACTTTTCAAGTCCAACTTCTCTCAGGAAACCAGGAAATGGAATTACATGTTTGTATTTGGTCCTTCTTGGTTTCTTTTCCAAGTGGTGAGGTACTTGGATTTTGATAACTCCAAAACAATGTTTTTGGGTTTTTTTTTTATCTTTTTTTTACGTTTTCACATGGAGACAGTACTGTTTAGATTCAGCAATGTAAACTACGTTGTTTACAAAGTCTAAACTATAGATATAATTTTTAAAGGGTATGTTTATTCTGTGAGGTTTTAAAACCTCATGTCAGTAGGATTTCATTCTGTATTACAATTTAAAATAAAATAAAACCTCAAAAAGTCAAGAAAAGAGATGGAGGCCCATGTTGCCACATGCCCAGGCATTTTTTTGAGAGCTCTGTCCACCAGAGTTGAGGAGATTTTTCAGGAGATGTTTTAGTAACTGCTTGTATATGTAATTAGCTCAGTATTTCTTGTGATTAATATCTGGAGTGATTATTCACTTATATCTAGGGGGCAACACACATCGAGGGTGTTGTGTACTGTTTGTTTATCTTACCAATGACAGTAGATCTTTTTTCACTTTTTTTCCCACTCCTGTAGGTTTGGGAGGATCCCTGGGTTACCTGACAGGTGCTGTGGATTGGGGCCACACTGTACTAGGACATGCAATGGCATCGGAATTCCAGGTGATTTTCTTCTTCGCAGCCTTGGTTTTCCTAATCTGCCTTATCGTACACCTGCACAGTATTCCTGAAGTCCCGCTCAGATACGAAAACGAAGAGACGAAGTTCCTGTTGGAAGTGACTGAACCCTATAAGTACAGGTCCATAGAAGAGGAAATAAAAAATGGTTGCTTAAAATCAACATGTACTGAAACAAAGGCTGGAGCTGAACCTGAGAAATGCGCTGCTTCATCATGTATAGAGGTAAGTGCAGAGATGGCTTTGCAAGCCATATCATTTTATCCTTGGAGACCCTTTAATTAGCTAATGCTGTTTGGAACGAAGCCCTTTCTCACACACACAAAAAGAATCCTCCATCAGGATACAAGGTCAGGAGAAAGCCTGCTTTCTTTAATCTTTTTAAATTTCATAATAATAATCAGGTGCGACCTGATCTAGACGGACCTGCTTCTGTAGGGGAGTTGGACTTGATGATCTTTAAAGGTCCCTTCCAACTTTACCATTCTATGATTCTATGATAAAGTATTCCCAGCAAAAGGGATGAGACAAACTAATCCTGATGCTTTGAGCTATTGGCAGGGGTGAGGGAGAACCACATTCAGGTTTCTGCTCCTTGTCAGTCTCTCGGTATCCACGTCATGTGAATTTTGTCAAGAGGGTCTAATTTGCCCTATAGTCCCGATGGAATTAACTTCAAGTTGTGGACAAGGACTGTAGGCTGTTAACCTTTGGCATAAATCTGCAGCTCCCACTGAAGTTCGCACACTTTCATGCCTAATACACATCAAGATTTTGTTCCCTGGCCTAGTAAACATTTCACTGACAGTACTGATGTGTTTAAAACTGCTGTTCCTACAGCAGTGCTTCCTCACTTACAGAGTTTTAGTTTTATTTTGAAGTGATGTCAGAACTGTGTCTTTGGCAGAACTTTCAGGTGGGAGACAATTGCAAGTACTGTCATCACTGTCATTTGGTTTCTGCTTTGTTTTATGAGAGATTGCTTCAGTCTAAAGCAAACAGGAAATCATCTATAGAGCACATTTCTAAAATGGTCTTGCGAAAAGATAATCGTTTTTAGATGTTTGTCGATGACCTTTAGTGCTAGGAATCCTCACTGCACTTTGATGGCACTTTAAGTAAGCAAAGGTTAATGTATATGTTTGGCTCCTGGTATAGCAATAAGTGGTGAAACTGTTGTGTGTTGTTTTTAATTTCACCTCTGATTTATTGGCATTATGTCTGTCTATCTCTGATGCAAGCCTTGACAAATCAAGTAAAAAAAAAAAGCCCAGAGAATGTGAAAACAGTTATAAGTTAGGAGCCTAAACTCATGTTCAAGCTACAAAGAAAAAGTAATTTGTTATCTTCTACTATATTACCATTTGTATTATAATAGCACTTGGTATTCCTAACCTGAAGAAAAATGTTATTACACCAGATACAACAAAAAGGCAGAATAAAAAATGAACATTGGCTGATGAGAATGCCAGTCAAACACAGAGAAGGGCACACAGCAAAGCAACAGTTTGTCAAGAGAATACAGTTAGCATACTGTGATGCTGTCCCTGTTTGCCCACTGCAGGCCAACGCAAGCAGCCAGTGTCCTTCACCAGCACTGTTCACTTTGACCATCCTCTAAATTGTCAGAGATGCTGAGTCTCAGTAATTGCTTGGCCCATGTGGCCTGTGAAAAAAGGAAGGTAAATGAAGAAGAGAGAACAGATTCAGTAAAAGCAAGGGGAATAGACTGTGGATTAGGTTAGCCTCTACCTTGTCAAGAACTAATTCCATTGAAACAGTAATATCCAGACACCTGAGGTGAAGCTCTGGTGTCCATTATAAGCAAGTTTGTGCTACTGCTTTCTTCTCTATGTTTTTAACTGGACAACTTGTGAGAAGCTCATTGTGCTTTGATCTGTCTCATGTTTCTTTGATGCGCCTGGGCATGTATAAATTCTATACACTTACTGCCTTTGTGGTTCATCTCTTGTGGCTCATGCTTTATGAGTTCATTCATTACTGTAATTGCTTCCTTGGAGAAATGGTTTGGCTTCCTGTTTTTCTGAGTCTTTTTTTGCTGCAGGCATCGTGGCCTTATATCTCCTAAATTAAGGGCTGTGCTCATACATACTAATAGCTACCATGATTATTAATCAGATTTTACCTGTTACAGTATGAACAGACATCCAAAGTGATTTGTCTTTTGTTCTTTAGTTTGGTGCCAAATTACTCAAATCTACTGCCATAAAACCCACATTATATTGATTCCTCATTATCCTTACAAATGATCTTAGGCCTTGAGTAGCAGTGATTTTATAGAGAATATGTTTGGGTATTGTGAGCTTTTGAAAGACAAGAGCTTAAAATGGAGCCAAACTTCAGTACATCATTTACATTAGAGCACGGTTTGTGTGTTGGTTTGTATTGAATGTGTTCATTAGACATTTCTATCTCCACACTAAAATACCTAAATAGAAAGCAGGCATTTCTGTTTAGCTGTCAAATTGTTCTTTGTAATTCCAGCAGTGCCCTTTGTAGTTTCCTGAGCTTATGTTAAGACTTTCATTGGAAGGGCTGTTTTAAGAAACTGTGTGGAAGAGTCAAATAAATTACACAAGCCAAGTCAATCAATAGTAATTATCCCTGAAGTAGCACTAATGAGGCAAGGTGGATTTTTTTTTCTTTAAATAGCTGTAGCAGAATAGAAATCTTACCTTTCTTTAAAAGATGTGATACCAAGAGAAATTCCAAGGGATCCGGACAATGTGCAGTTCAAGGTGAAAGTCAGCAATTTGAATTTTGGCATTCCTGTGAGGATTAAAATCCTCCACTGGAGCAAAGGATTTTCCAACTTTATATGTGATGATTATTCATAAAGTAGCTCACAGCACAACCTAGTTCAAAGGAAAGCAGAACTGTGAAAACTAAGTAGAACATTCAAAGAAGGAAAAACTGTAATTATCTTACAGCAAAGTGAAGAAAAGGGTCAGCTTTCCAGTAATGAGCATGACTTTTACAGTTCTTCCACGTTTCATGACCATACAGCTTCCCTCACTTGTCTGTCCCAACACTGTTGCCTTCAAACATCACAGAGGACATTGGAAGTGTTCATCATGAACAGATAAAATAATTTCTTTTTTTTTTTTCTTTAAAAGCAAAGCACCATGTGAGAGCTTTAAAGCAGTAAGAACTGTGTCTTGGGCTCAAGCCAAACATCAAGCACACCTACAGTACTAAAAAATATCGAGTGATACAAATGATCTGATTAACGTGACTGAAAAAGAGAGTTTTGGGGCACGGGACTCGGACAAGGAAGAGTGAGGTCAGACGGGGCATTGGAGGTGGTGAGAAATGTTGGTTTTCCCCATCAGCGGGATTTCTTAACCAGCACCAAGAATGTTTTGATTTTGAAATGAGTTATTTCTTTCATGGGATGAGTTAGATGCTGGAGCTGATAGTCTCTGGGTGATAGGACTCTGAGTGGTGCTTCATCTCCTGTAGTGTATGACAGACTTTCCTTGCTTCATGGAATGGAGGACGGTACATTGTGGAAATCTCATGGTAATGGTACACCAAAGGAAGTGAAGTAGTCTAGGGAATTTAGCCCATAGAAGGGAATGGGAATGAGGTCTCAGAAGTGCTGTATTCCACAACTGATAGCTTTTTAATTCTCGTGATTTTTTTCTGTGACAGCTTTAAATTTTTAACAAAAAGATGATTGTCTCCATGAAGAAATTACTTTTGTGTCTGGTTTTGGATTTTTGAAACTCCACTGAACCTGTTTCGGCAGAAGATTGTTACTTGGTTCTACAAGTAAATAATAACCCTACTGATTACAACAGCAAGAAATGTTACATCGTTGCTGATGTACCCCAGCTCTCCCAGAGACTGTGAATCTTTTAGATGACTTTATTAGGCAATGGCTATACAAATAAAATGTAAAATGGAGGACATTCAGTACTCAAGCAACCTCTCCTAGCAACGACAAGTTAAAAACTTCAAAGGTTTAGCAATGAAAAGATGCTGAGGCCTTCTTCATTTGCTGCCAGATATTTTATTAGCCTCAGGGCAATAATACAGTATTATTGTTGAATACTTGCTTTTAGGATCAAAGCCGGATGACCCTTAAGTCACTTTTGAGGACACTTTTAAACATGCCATCCCATTATCGGTATCTGTGTGTGAGCCATCTCTTTGGATGGATGGCTTTCCTGTCCAACATGCTCTTCTTCACGGATTTCATGGGACAGGTAAAAGCATAAAATCCTCTCAGTTTTCCTTCCTCTTAGCATCTCCTCCTCCGCCAAAGATAAATGAGACAGTGTTAAAATCCTGAGGCAATGATAGTGGTGGCAGAGCCAGTTGTATCTGGATGGCTGAATAAGAGTTCTGTAAAGCAACTAATTGATCTCATGCCGTCTTTCTGAGCGAGAATCTGTTGGATCTTGGAGGAAAACCTTTTAGTATCTGTAAGACTATTTTTAGCTGTTTAACTATTTCAAACGTAGCCCTCAGAGCTGTTCCAAATACATCCATTCTCTGCTCTGCTTTCAGAGCTGCTCCTAACTAAAGTGATGCTGATGTTTTCTGGATGCAGCTGGCCTTATGCCAGTGCCTGAGCACTGTCTGCACATGGCTGCTCACCTGCACTGAAGCTCTTTACATACAGCAAGGTACTTGCTAGCTCAAGGCTCTTGTCACCTCTAATTTGGCTGTCCCTGACATATCTCTTTAAACTTAGTCCTATCTGACAGCAATTCTGTGCCTTCATGATACCCACTGTGCCCTTTGCAACTCAGTTCCTAGGCAGTAAGACTGTATGTCTCTGCCAATGGTTGTTGCCCTTATGACTCTGTTTGCCTCCTCTCTTCCAAGTACAAACATGATCTTGGAACAAATCCTCTCATTGTCACTGTTTTTTGCCCCCTGTGGTTCCCACACAGTATTCCCGTTGCATTGCCTTTTTCATCTTTGTAGGCAAGAAGGAGGTTTTATTTCCTGTATACAAATATGTTTGTATGTGTATATGAACAACTGAAAGGAAAAGTTTTGCTTGCCTAGATGATAATTGAATTAGACAATTGCTGAGTGGAAAAATAAGTGTGTTGGGGCAAGCCTGCAAGAGAAAACAACAAAATTAATTGTAGATAAATTAAGGAAAGAAAGGTAAGGGCAAGAAGGTAGAATTGGAAAGAGGAGGAGAATGGGAAGTAAAACACACACAAAGGAAAAAGAGCCAACAAGTCAGTGCAGGGTGGACAGCCCAGGAAAATGCAGAGGTTACTAAATGAAGAGGACCTCTGGATGTGAGAATGTGGGAGAAGTGAAACCTGCAGAGCTGTGAAGGAATAGTTAGGGCATTGCTTCACAGACTTCCTGGGTGCAAATTATTAGCAATAAGGCCCTGTGTTGGGTACCACATTTCTGTAAGAAGGAGGTACTGCATGCAGTCCATCCTTGCCTTTTGTGATCTTTGTGATCTTTTTCAGGTTGTATACAAGGGTAATCCTTATGCACCTCATAACTCCACACTTTACCTCACCTACAAAGCAGGAGTTGAGGTGGGATGCTGGGGGCTGTGCATCAATGCAATTTCTTCATCAGTCTATTGTTGTAAGTACCCAGGAATGTGCTCTAATTCTGTGTTTTAAAACAATATCCAAACTGTTTGTTGTTTGCCATTGTATATAAAAAAAAAGTAGTGATACCAAACGAACTGGGTTTTTTCCACTTTGAAACTTAGAGGAACGTTACATTCTCATTGTTGTTAGAAACTGGCATCTCAACATGAATAGTTCCTGACCACGTGAGGAGAGGCCACTTTGGGAATAAGGCATTGTTCTGCATGTGAACTGACCTTGAACACTGAAAATCATCCTGAAGCTAAATGCCAGACTTAAATGGATACCACGGGCATCATTCTGAGATGCTTTTTCACTTAGCAGTGCTGTAGCTGTAGATTCACAGCAGTCCCACTGATGGCCTCTCCCCATCTGCATTCCTCATAAAATAACTTTTTCACAGTGCAGAAGTTCTTGCCAGAAGCATGAACCTTGCTCTCCAAAACTGTGTGTAAGTATGCTAGCACAGTTCCCCCGACAGATTCCACCACAGCTGTTACCAAGGATTTAAAAAGAAACTCAAATGAGTTGATCCAAAAACTCAAATGAGTAGCGATTTAGGGGCTGAACTGAGCATCTAAAAGAGGCTTGAGGGAAATCTTTTTCTCCTTGGAGCTTAAGTACAGGCATTTCTGTAGCGCCTTTCTCAGCTCAGACAGAAGTCGATGCCAAGTGTTCGTATTATAATCAAAGAGCGGAAATGTCTGAGGTTGTCAGTGAGGGCAGTTCTTCCAGAACGGTTGTTAACTACTTCTTCTCCAGAGCTGGCTGTGCCAGAATAAGAGAGAGCAAGTATTCTTTGGCAAGTTTATACCTACAATAATTTGAGGGCAACTTCCAAAATAAATAAGTTTATCTCCTTCATTGCATTAAAAAACATAAAACCCCTTGAATGTTGAAATGTGACCTGTTTGAGTTTAGTCTTACTGCATTTTTCACTTCCTTTTCACAGACCTGCAGAAAATCCTTCTGCCATACATAGGATTAAAGGGACTGTATTTCACTGGATACCTACTTTTTGGATTAGGTACTGGATTAATTGGCTTGTTTCCCAACGTCTATTCCACTCTGGCTCTGTGTTCCCTCTTTGGTGTCATGTCCAGCACACTGTACACTGTGCCATTCCACCTCATTGCAGAGTATCACAGGGAGGAAGAGGTGAGTTCAATGTCTAAGGAAAGGCAATTTTATATTTGTAGGGGTTATATCACGTTATATTCATTTGGGGAAAAAACTGGACAGAACTGGTGAGCAGCTTTTACTTTTAAATTCAAACTATTTATGATGATGTGTTCTGGAAAGTTTCTGTCAGAGTGGGTTAAAGTCCCAAACTCTTCAAACAGTGAGACAAGTTATCATCACAGATGAAACAAAGTTTGGTTTTGGGCCCTAACCAGATAACAAGGCTCTACTTGTGTTGCCTTTTAAGCGCTACCTTCCTTACATCTTTCCTTCCAGTGGTATTAGTTTGAGGACTCGACTTATGAATTCCTAAGGTTAATATGCACACTGTAAAGGCTGGCAGAATTTTAGTTAACTGCAAAGTGTTACAAAAGCTGTTAGCTAATAGGGATATTAAGTTCAAGTACAAAGATTTTTATATGGTTCAGTATTACACTATATATCACATTCTGATTGTCTCTCTAAATGTCTGGGGTTGGTTTCTGGTCCTCCACAGCATGAAATCCTGTTTCCAAGGAATATCTGGAAAAGCTTGCATTCCTTCTATCATGTTACTGAGCCCAGTAGGATCTTCTTGTCTTCTAACAAATTGAGCTCTTTTATGAAAAAGTTCTCTCAACCCTCTTAAGTTAGTGAGAGAGCTGGAAACAAGATGGGTTAAGAAGAGCTGGGAGGACTTAGGAAAAGTTCTTGTTACATTTGGGGACATTTGAAGAAATTAATAAAGGAAAATTTGAAACATTGAAAACCAACATAGGAACATGGTTGAGATCAGCACAGGGCTAGATCAAGTCTTTGAAAACATGTTCTACTGTTCTGTGCAACTGTGAAGTACCACCATCTTAATGATGAATGCAAGAAGATTCTTGATTATTCTATTGAATCCTAGAAAGATATCTGAATGTGATTAAATATTTAATAGGTCTGATTATTATTTTTTCAGTTAATTTCTCTGTTCTATTCCAGCAGAGAATGATCATGATTAAGAGCTTTTAAACTCTTTTTTAAGAGTTTAAGGTGAGGTCACAGTCCTGACCTCAAGCCAGCCAACTCAGAGAAAGAGAGAGCAAAGGCAAAATTGTGGTCTAGCTCTGATTCAGAGCTATTGCAGGACAGAAGTGTAATAAAATTTGCTAGAGTGTGAATGGACTTTATCTATATAATAGGCAAATACATTCAAATGTTGTTTGTAAGGCAACCAATTGTTGTATAGTACTTGCTATGACAGATATTAAATGATCTATAATTCTGTGTTAGAGCTGATATAGAAGCTCAAAGCTTCTATAGTGTACAAAATAGTAAAAATCAGGAGGAAACATCAAATGCAAGGTTACATTCATTTACACGTTCAGAAAATTGTGGTCAGAACTACTGGCACATAAGCAACACTGGGCATTGCTCAGCAAAATAGATATCTTTAGAAAGAAAATTTATGCTTAAAGTTGGAGATACTTCAAGTGAAAGGACAGTATTGTTCTAGAACAAAGAGTAGACATTTTCCCTCACTATGCATTCTACCAAAATCATATGCTGGGTTTTAAAGAGCTGCTATTTGAACTCCTGTGCTGCTGTTCCCTAAGATCCAAATTCAGTTCTGCCTGATGGATTGGGAAGAGAGTGTCTCCAGTACTTTCGAGTTTTGTGTCATGACAGCTCAAAGGCAATGTAAAGTGTAAAACGTAAAAGTAGATTTTTTCACAAAATGCAAAATAGCACCTTAATGCCTTAATGACTTAATGAAAAGTGTGTCGATACCAGAAGACAACACCACAGCATGGAAACCTCTTGTTCATTACAATACAATCTTCTCCATGCAAACAGCCTATGCAAGTAAAACAAAACAAAACAAAACAAGTAAACTGGCACATTATTTCCTCACAAAACAGAATAGTTCCTTCCTGGTAGGGATCACAGAGCAGCTGAAGTTAGAAGGGATTTTAAGAGGTGTTGTGGTCCAAGTACTCTGTTGAAGCAGGGACACCTGGAGCAGGATGCCCAGGGTCATGTCCAATCTGGTTTGAGTATTTCCAAGAATGGAGATTCTGGTCTCTCCTCTGGTCAGCCTGTTCCAGTGATCAACCACCTCCATAGGGTGCTTTTAGACAAGACACTTGTCTTGTCTAAATGAAGCCTTTTGCTCTGCAGATATACAAGTAATCAGCAGTTGATAAAAGTCTTTGATGGTGTAGAAGAATTCTCTTCTGAACATTTGGTTTCAGATTATTTTTTCGCTCAGCAATAAAAGCATTACATTCAGATTTCAGTACTGAACTCCTCTATGTGCTCTGAGCCATAGCTTTGGAGCACAGTGCTCCATTATAACAAATTATGCTCTGTATGTGTGCAAGACATAGTATGACTCATCTTAACATTCCTTTGAGATTCTGCTTCAACCATGAGAGTAGGAGCTAAATTACTCATGACAGGATGTTCTGTACTGTGAGATGTCAGTTTGGCAATGCTCAAATAGACCTGAACTTGAAGGGCACAGCTAACTTTCTTGATCAAGTTTCAATTCTTCCTTGAGAGAAGGAAGAGAGGGGGAAAATGCAAATAGGAAAAATGGGGCAATTTGAGGGATGCTTGGAAAACTGATGATCACTTGTAAAATCTCTAAATTCCATAACCTCTCTGCACCAAGTAGAAACAAAATGGAAGGGAGCAGGGCTATTGGCCTGTCTTGCTGAACATAGTGGTTGTGATAGTACATTGGCTGGGAGCTGCAAGTTGTTGGCACTGCCTCATTTAACTGGGTTATTTTCTGTGCTTGTTTGCAGAGCCTGAAGCTGCAGAATGGGGAACAAGCTCAAGACCATGGGCGAGGGAAGGGCATTGACTGTGCTGCTCTCACCTGCATGGTCCAGTTGGCACAGATCATTCTGGGTGTGGGCCTGGGGCTCTTGGTTAGCGTTGCTGGGAGCGCAGTCACCGTGATTTCAGCATCTACGGTGTCACTGATCGGCTGCTGCTTTGTTGCTTTTTGTGTTCGATATGTGGAGTAAGACTATGTGAGGCAATTTGAAGAAGTCTCCTCAGGGGAGCGTTTTCTCTCTGGGTCAGTAGTACCAGTGTTGTTGCCATGTTGCTACCACTGGCACATCCTCCTCTCTTACCTCCTCAGAGCCATGGCAATTCCAGACCTTTATGAAACGGATACTTGATAAAACTGGTTGCCTAATGCCTCTGATTGAAAGCTTCTGTATTTTGACTGCCTTATTCCTTCATTCCTGCTGACTTCAGTGTATTACCACACTACTACACATGATGGTGTGTATGACCATGTTATCCCAATGCCCTACGTGATGAGTATTTATGAAACTCCTCATTACCAATTTGTGGAAGTTAATAGATGAAGAATGGGATAAATTGAAGAAGTAATAAACATGGACAGAGTTAGGAAGAAAGTCGTTTTTTATCTTGCTTTTCAAGTATCTTAATTTTGGGGATATTTCCTCTGGTAGTCAAAAGTGCAAGAGGATCAAACAGGTCAAAGGCCATGCAATGTGCAATTTTTTGTTATGATTAGTAGTACTGATAAATTGATTAGCTAATTTCCAGCTGCTGTGAAAAGCAGATTTGGATGTGAGTGATGAATGGAATACAACAGATTGAAGCCTATTGGTAAAAAGCATAACTGTAGTTACTTTATCTCGGTGCTTCTGTATAAATGAAATGAAGATACTGACTGAGCTTGTCATGAAAGCCTGCTAGGGCTGCTCTGCAAATCCACGTGTAGGTACCTAAACAATCCATCTATGGGAAACAGCGGCCATTATCTCCCTCCTTTAAAAACTTGACCTCTTGACTTTGATACTGTAAATGAAGAAATAAACTTGGCCAAAATAAGAACTTCATGAATGTTTGTAAGCCAACTAAACCTTAACATTGGATATGATAGTATTTACCTTAAAGTAGTATCTCCGTTTTCTCTGTTTTCTTTAATGCACCTAACTTTGAGTGAAATGGGGTTTATTCATTACGGAATATTGTAAATAAATTAAATCATGCAAAGCACTATCAGGAATTATTGTACAGTAAATACTTAAGCCTGGTTATATGTATTTAATTGCATGTGAAGCTTCATTCTTATTTTTATAATATTGCCAATGTTTTGGAAAAAAAAAACCAACCCTGTGTGGAAGTGATACACTGTGTTTATGCTGTGCTTCCTCTGTCCTGAAAACTGTTAAAACTGTTATATCTATTTGCTGTGTTATGTGCCACATGAAGCCATCTGCTAATGCAGTATTGTTAATGAATGAGCAGTGACACGGAAGGACTATTGCCAGGTACGGTGTTTGGCTTTGCTTGAGATTTTCTCTAATGTTGCACATATGTAATCAACTCTGTTCAGTCAAATGCCTTGTTGAGCTGATCAGCTCTTAGAAGTTGTGCGTATGAACGGACTCCACCACAAATAAATGGTTAGATTTGAGAAGAAGGTGCCCCTGCAGAGTTGCACCAACATGTCTTCAAGAGCAGAGCAAGTCATTTATTCTCAGGAAAAAAAATCTTCCCTTAGGCAAACTCTTATTAATTATAATAAGCCCTTGGCACCCTCAGCTACCTTTCCTTGTTTGTGATTGAGTCTCCACTGTAGGCCCAAAATAAGGCTTAATGCATGCCAAACCTTACCTTTCTTCACAGCTGCTCCGTCTTGCCTTATGAAAAAGCAATAGTTTATGGTTTCTTTCATTTTGTGGCTCTTCATGAATCTTCCTCATGTCACACCCATGGAAATCAAAAGATTGGAAGACTGAATCCCCAGACTGTGCTTGAAATGCTTTGTACGTGCTGAGATGACTGAAGCACAAGGGTCCCAACCATGAGAAACAAGAAAAGGCCAGAAAATGAAGGATGGTTGTCTTCTCAATTCACTTCATACCATTGTTAACTTACTAACTTCCACTAACTCAGAATCTCCTGGAAGGAGGAATTTTTAAGGGAAGAGAGAGGCTTCAGTGGAGCCATGAAAGTGGAGAAGGGAGGAGGTAATCTGGTTTTATAAGACTGCAGGACTTGAAGTAACATGTGAACTGAGGAAAGGAAGCTCCAGTTCCAATGTGAAGCTGGGAAAGGAACTTTACAATGTTTACCTATGTATTTGTCAATATTTTCTTTGAGGTTTAGTGCCATCTGAACATTCAAATTTAAATAGCTAGTGCTACCTCTGCTCTGTTACACAAAGAGAAAGCTGGCATTGATTCCAGCCCACAGAGTGACAGTAGATCTGTAGGAACACAAGAAGAATTGTGAACCTGCAGAGAGATGTGAGCATCACATGCATCAATACTTTTGGTTACAAAGTGATTCAATGAAAGCTGTTTCAGGAACTCACATCATCTGCCCATGTGCCTCATGATCATTGCTTTTAAAATTCACTGAATGCTGCAGAATACAACAGAAAAAAGACACTTTTTCTTTGGAAACATCTCCATAAAAACATGCATACTTGTTTCTAAAACTTCAAAATAATGCCTTTCTTACTGAGTCTTCATAAAAAATAGCAAGCAGACAAAAAATATTTATATATACGATTTTAAAAACTATTTAAAACAGAAAAAAATATTATGATGTTCATTATGAAGTTCAAAAATGTATTTCAGGTGTTGTTGAAAACAATCTTAAAATGTTACTAATTCATAGGGGATAAAATAAATATTTTTGTCAACAACAGAAATGCTAAAATGTTAAAGGCATTGAAAAACTGTACTATGGTACTACTAACTTAAGAAGTTCTGCCTTTTCTGTCTTTTTACATTAGTTCAGGACTTGAGCTATCAATATGATCAGTTACTGTATCTCATATCGGCTTTTATTACAACAATGTGAGTTTCAAAGTTAGAAATACCCTAGGTCTGACCTTTCTCATCTGGTTTCATTTCATATGCATAAGATCAAATAAATAAACATCTTCTCTGTATCATGTTTATGCAAATGATGCATTTAGATGAAGATAATCAACCCCTTCTCCCTTCTTGTTTAAGAGAGCTAGTCATGAGTCAATGAAACAGGGCAGGAAACAAGTTTGCCATCTTTATGACATTTCCACTTTTCTTCAAAGCAAACCATTCAAAAAAGTTTTGGTTCTGTAATTTAGAGGACTTGCAGTATTAGTAACGTCGTAATTTGTTTTTTCCCAATATTCCTTCAGTCTTTCACAGTGATATCATTAAGTTTCTATGCCTTCTTTGAAAACAACTCAGGTGGTTTGTAGGAGACACTGTTCTTCCAGATAAATCAGGATGAATCACAACTGTCTTTGCCTTGGCAGAACTTACAGCTTTAGCACTGATGACATGAATCGGTACCAGCCCCTGCAGCATGTCAGAAGACAGGGAGAATGGTGTAAGTAGGAGATGTGGCAACAATGATATTTGATATTTCTGAACTTTGGAAGGATTGTTTCATGGAGGAAAAGAGTGGCATTATCTGCTGTAAAACATGTTCAAGTTTATTTTTGGCATGATAAAGCTATGAATGAACTATAAACCAAATCTTTTCCCTCTAAGTTTGCAGCATTCATTTCTTATTCCTTAGATGCTCCTTCTTTGTTTATTTAAGCAGCAAATGTCCGGGGCCACTTGTCCGAGGCCAAATTGTGACAAGTGGTTTGTAAATCTGTTGCCTTCTGCAGTGTATTCAGTCTCACACATTTCTCCTTTAGGTACGCAAGGTATGTTAATCAGTTGTATTTCCTAAATTTTCTCCTAGGAAATGAACTTTTTACCATCCTTTATATGAATATTTTACCTGTGTATTAAAGATGATGACTTCACATCATGCAGAGACATCAAACCAGGGAGTTTTGCCTTGTGTTACTCCAGATAAGTACTTGCAGTAGTGGGGAAGAAAAAAAAAAAAAGCCAGTGTTTTCCACTCTGGATTGCACAGTGGATTGAGATGAGCAGATCCTGTCATTTTGAGAGAAATTTCTGACCTTTCCTTAAAAAATTGACTGTTGTTGGAAAGGATAATTATCAAAGGCTATGTCTCGCCCAAAAGGGAAGAATGAATGGGGCTGCTATCTTCTTAAGAATCAAGCGCTTGCTTCTCCAAAGGCTGGGAGCTTGGTTGCCCCCCCGTGTTCAGTAATATTACAGCACCTCTCTAGGGCGTAGGAGCTGTCTTCTGCACACCACTTTCTAACCTCAGTCCATCCCTCTCTGTTTCATCTTACTCTGAAGTTTTCTTACAGTATTGCCCTGCTGAAGATCAGTTCTGGGGTTTTATATGGGTTTTGTGCACGGACAACAACGGAAATTTGCTTGTTAATAGCTGTAAATCCAGCCACACAATGCCAAGGAAGATGGTGCCATATGGACACATGATGGTTGGAGCCCACCAAGGACATCTGGTCTTTGAAACCTTCGGTATTAAGTCAGTCCTGTAGTGCAGCCATCCTTCATTTGTTTGCCAGGTGATTTTTTTTTGTTGCATTGGTTCCCAATAGGTGAGGGCCACTGGGAGGCAGGGACAGACATGGCAGCACGGCACCAGGGTCTTTGACTCCTGTTTTCAGGGCCCCTGTGCTCATTAGATGCTGGTAGGGGGCAGGGGAATAGCAGAACTGTGCAGTCTAATGAGTGACAAGAGGGAATAAAACAGTTCTGGCAGAGATACCTTTTGTTAAAAGCTAGGAGCACTAGCCTGGAGTTCAATAGGTGGCAGATCACCATGTAAATGCAAATGTACCTCAAATTACTGATTTCAACATTCAGATTTAATTTAAAAAAAAAAAATGCCACTGTGCACTGAAATTTTACAAGTTACCAGATTCCATGGATTTTGAAGACTGGAATAGTTGTTTCTTTAATATGTGCTGAAATCCCTGTTACCTCTACATGCATCACTCGATTTGCCTTTGAATTAGAGACTCCAATTCAGCAGGAAATGCCTCTTGATGGGTAAGAAGAAATGTTTCCTCTGAGCTCCCTCAGCTGTTTCAGCAGAGATAAAATGCAGTAAAACATTTCTTTAAAAAGCTTGTTTACAATGATAAAAATATAATAGATGGTTTGAAATACACCATTGGAGATGATATGAGGGCACAAAAGTTTTAGAGTTTTTCAGAATAAATATCAAGCAAGTCAGACATCTGTTAATTCTACTGTATTGGAACAAAATTGTATTCATAGCAATTTATTTGCCACCACAGATTCACACAGGACAGAATAGTTGGGGTTGCCTCTAGAGATTACCTAGTCCAAGCCCTGAGTTGCTAAAGCATGCTGGTCAGGCTGTGTCAAGTGGGATTCTGAGCATCTTCAAAGATGGAGATTACACATCCTCTCTGGGCAACCTGTTTCAGTGCTCGGCCACACTTACCATTAAGGGAAAAAAAAAAAAAAAAAAAAAAAAAAAAAAAATATC
>WBNH01005523.1:967-29342 GCA_013401255.1 Urocolius indicus
ATCCGCGGCGGCGGGCGGGGGGGCGGGGCGGGAGGAGGTGGCTTATTCCACACGGCCGCGGCGAGGCAGCAGGGGCTCCCGGGCGGCGCGTCCGCCAGCCAGCCGAGCCCGCCAGCCGAGCCCGCCCCACGCACGCTTCGGCGGCGGCCGCCCGGGGACGGGCACGGGCACGGGCACGGGGGGGGACGCGCACATCCCAGCCGTTAATTTCTTTCCCCTCCTCCCCCCCTTACAATCTTTTGCGTTGCAGATGTAGGAATGAGGGTCGGAGCGGAATACCAGGCGCGCATTCCTGACTTCGAGCCCGGTAAATCGCTGCTTTTTTTTTTATTATTTTTCGGCTTGTAAGCTGACATCTTAGCGCCGGCGTCTCCGGGGCGGCGGGGGGGGGGGGGGGGTGGGGGCGGTGGCGGGGTGGGGTCGGCTCGGGGGGGCCGCCGCNGCTCGGCGCTCCCGCCGCGGCGGAGAGGGGACAGTGTATTTATGTTGCCTTTTGTGTCGGCGATCCGGTGCCGGCGGCGGGAGGCTGGCACAGGCTGCTCTATGCGCACCCGGGGCGGGGCGGGGCGGGTGGGGGCAATCGCGGGGGGTAAATTTTCACTTTATTATCCGCGTAATGGATGTACTCGGCGGCAACCAGTGAAGCAGAAAAAGGCGATAACGCCTTTCCTTTCATTCTTGGGTTATTTTTTTTTTCCCTCCCTAGAACCCATAACGCATATAACATAGTAGTAAGGTGATTTAAAAAAAGAAAAAAAAATCAAGAGGAGGGGGTGATGGATGTTCTTGGCCAGGGGTGGCAAGCGATGCGCCCTCCGGAAGCAGAGCGCAGCTGGCTGCGTCCTGGAGGCGCTGGGTGGAAGATGTGCTTGCTTGGTGGGAAACTCCTGCTCCTGGTTTTGTGTGCTTGTAGTAGCCTTGCTAGCCCCGCCGTTGCAGCGTAAGGCTGCTCTCCGCCGCCCTCCCCAGCCCCGCCCCGAGGGATACTGGCTACGCTCGCGTAGCCTGGTACTCAGTTTAGGAAGTTAATTTCTACAATGCTGTCTTGGCGTTACTACGCTGAGCAGTGAGGCCGTAGGAGCGTTTATCAGTTTTGCTGTAGTGGTCAGATGAAACCTATCCACTTTCCCGTTCTCCAAACAGTCTCCATTGGTGTCAGATGATTTCCTACCGGAAGAGGATTGGGCCATAGCTTCTCACATAGTGCTTCACATAGTGCTGGAGGGAGCCCCTCTTGATGGGCGAGAGTCCCCACAGGCCAAAGAAAAGGCTGGGGGAAAGAAAGGGAGAGGGGTGGGATTAAATAGATGCATGATCTTGGCATAAGGGAATGCCCTTCCCCTAGGAAGGAGCTTGTAGTCTGGCTCTCTTTGTTAATGACTAACCGTTTACATCCTTTATCTTTTTCACTCCCAACATGAAATAAACATAAATAAAAACGATATTTTCTAGCGTGCAGCCTGGGCTTGTTTTTCCTACAAGCCACTTAAAATAGAAAAACACATAGTGTTTGGGATTTTTTTTTTTTTTTTATTAAAAGAACTCTGCACCCCTTTTAGGACAGCTGAGGTTTTATGGTTTCAATTTTGTGAACTGTATGTGCAATAATATCGTTGCATTTATAACTACAGAACTAATTTTATACTTTCTTAGAACCACACTTCTTAGAGCCCCTAAGTGTTTCTCAGGGTTGGAATTCGACTGATGCTCCTTTCCCTAATAACTGAGATTAATATATACACTCCTTTATCAGTTTCCCTAATGATCAAGATCTTTCTTTAGTAAGTCCTGTGTTAGAGGCATAATACATAATATTGTTCTTACCTATGTGTGTATTTTGATTATTAGGGCAAGATAGCAGCTTTTTTTGTAACACCTAAGTCTTACAACACTTTTTTTTTTTTTTCAACTCAATCAAGTGTAAAAGTACAATGCAAACTTACCATGGTAGATGGATTATCTGAGAAGATTTTACTGAGATCTCAT
Organism: Urocolius indicus; assembly: GCA_013401255.1. NCBI lineage: Eukaryota > Metazoa > Chordata > Aves > Coliiformes > Coliidae > Urocolius > Urocolius indicus. The sequence continues at coordinate 2,954 of WBNH01005523.1, forward strand.
GCTTTCATGTTGTTGTGTTTTGTTTTTTTTTTTTTCCTGATGAGTTTTGAGGCATCATTTCTTAGAGATGTAAGTAATCATGGACAAAAAGCTGGGCTCCTGTCATAGTTAAGCTTAGATTACCTTTTTTTTTTTGGTAGGCAATGGTGTAACAGACAGTGTTTTTCTTCTAGGCTTGCATCTATAGACATAGGCACTATCTCTAACAAACTTTAATGCTGTTTCTTCTTTGAATTGTTTTAACTCAATTATCTTCTAGTGTTTACCAGATAGGTTAGAATTTATATTTATTTACATTAAGTGCTTGGTTTTTTAACTTCTTTAAAACAAATAGGTGGTAGAAGGGAATCAATGATGGGTGAAACTAGATACAAGTCTAAGGTACAAAGTTAGCCCTCTGGTTCATACAAAATTACTAAAATTAGTAGAATAAATACCAATCCTTTGGCCTCACTTAGTCTGCATTGAAAAATAGTCATAAGCAGTGCTCTACAACAATACATTGAGGAACAAAACATTTGTGATTAAAGTTACGATAGTAGTAAACATTTTTAACCTGAGTTCATGTATAAAACTATTTGTCAATGTCTCTTGGAAGAGAATTAGAATTAACTCTTCCTCTTCTTAAGAACAAACCTAGAGAGAGAGCTTTAAGGGAATAGTTACTACTGCAATGAGATGAATTTTCTAACTGCAAAAGACAGTTTTGATTAAATAAAAATACTAAATATTTTCCTTAATTTACTGATTTAATAAACCATCTCCATCACTCTAGATTTTTGTCTTCTCCTGCTTATTTCCTGCGGTAGTTTACGTTCTTCAGGTGAACTTGTTTTGACTAGTGCTTTCTGACCCACTGATAGGTGCAGCAAGGTGTTATGAAGCTGGTATCCTTATGTTGCAGGCTGTTCATGTCCTCTTGGAAAGTGTGATGGAGAATGTTGTCACAAGAGATACACCATACTGCTGTGTCATCCACACAAGAGAACTGCTAGAAAGGTTTTACTCAGATTTGGACTTGCCAAAGGCTTTAGTATGCACTTTGCATACTTAATGCTGAAATACTTATTTCTCCTTTACCATCTTCTTAGGGATAGGAGGTTGAGACAGACTTTCTTAAATGGAAATTATTAAATTACATGGTGAAGTACATAATTTCCCTTTAGTCCCTGACATCTGGCCTCACATTACCTGATTTTAAAAACTTGCTTACTTCTTTTAAGATTTCAAGTCCTTTATATTAGAAGTTTAGTTCTTCCTCCTAGTTTCTGTGTTCCTACTCTCAAAACTTTGTCTTAAGCAGGTAATGATTCTTTGTATGTTGGAAAGCAGTATACTTTTCAATTGTTACGCTGCCCCACAGTGCCCTTATTAAGTCTTATACACTTCCATATTTTAATTTTGTTCTCAGTACGTGGAATAATGTACGGAACAGCATCATCAATGTGCATTGAACTTCCAATGCTAAGTTGAAATTACTGCTGAAACTGCTACAGTCTATTCTGGAAGCTCCTAGCCCCCTTGGTATCGCAGAGTAGCTCAGCAGCTAAAGTACAGAATCCTCTTCCAAAATAGCTTGAATTTGGAGTTTTGGTCAGGGGGAGACTTTGTTTTATGCAAGATGCAGCTCATGTTCTTTCTTTTCCTTACTGACTTATAACTCTGCCTGGGAGCTCCAAACACTGTCCATAATAAGAATGGATCTTGAGGATAAATATTGTGTTACTCTTGAGATATCATAGCTTTTTTTGCGGGGTGAAGCGCTACTCACTAGAATTCTTGGGACATAAAAGACAAGAAGCAGTAAAGGTAGATTATGATCATGCATATGGAAGTGGATGGATCCCTGTATTTTAGCTGTGAACATCTAGGATGTCTTCTTTTGAACTACCTGTATGTGTCCCATCCTTGCTTTGTCACCCTTGCTTCCCTTTTGGAAGTATGAAGACAACACCTGAACAGAAACAGTTGCCTGATTCCTAGTGGAGAAAAGGAGCTGCTTCAAAGAGGGTTATTCTGATGGGAGCTACTTGTTAGTCAGGAGGGGTGGCACCTCAGTGTCACTGCATACATGAATTCCTGCAGGTGCAAATTATAGGACTCAAAGTTCTTTCACTTTAGTACTTAAATATTCGTTACCTGATAATATCCGTGGTATGCGGGTGTCTGTCTGGTATTCTGGTTCTGAAGGAAAAACTGAGGGTGTACCTCTACTAAGTTTAGATGTTCTTTGCTTACAAGCTGAAATTCTGATTCATTGTGTAGCGGTCCTGTTTTCTCCTCAACTCTTAGAGTGGAGTACAGGGTAATTTACTTGTGATAAAAACTGAGTGGACAAGGGAAATGCTGTGACTGACACATTTGTGTTACTCTTCAATGAAATACTGCATTCCTAATGATGAAAAATGGCACGCATTTTTGTTCTAAAGCACAGAAGCTGGTGCTTTATGAATGTAGGTACAGTTTTAACTTGTTACAGAGTTGACGGTGCATTTAGGTTATCTGTCTTGAACATCTCATTTTTGGCAGATGCATGAGTTCTTTTAGCTTTTCTAATTAACTGGTGTTCAAGTTCACAGTCGTAATAGATGTGAAGATTGCAAAGATGATAGCAAATACAAAACATTGCCAACTGAAGAGGGAAGAGGAACAAAACATAGTACATAATTAGAAAACACTAAGCTGTTCTCTTTTCCCAAATACTGATTTGTTTTGTTTAGTTTCTTTCAACAAGATGTAGAATCTAAATATAAAGAGTGAAGTTGTGTTTTGCTGAATAAAAAAAATCTGTCCTTCTCCAGGAAGGATGCAAGGAAAGTTCCTCTGAGGGTGATTCCTCAAGGAATTTGTACTGACACAAGTGTAAATGCTTCAGTTGTTGAGGGATGTCTTAGAAAGATAAACTGTTGTAAACAAGTAGATTGTGAGAGGCTTTATGTAGTAGCACACATCTGTAAAATATTCATGAAAAGTAACTATTAGTTAATCTTTTTTCCAGTATTGAGGAATTCTCTTTTACAGTATGTTGTTGGGTTTTTCTAAGTCAAAGTTTGATTTATTACTTTATGCCAAGTCACATTGGTATTGCAAAAATTGCTCTGCCTGCTTGATAGGTTAGGTGACTTGGACTGCTTCTCTTGCTATATTGAGGTGGAGGTGAAGCATAAACAAAAGAACTCAACCCTCAAAAAACACCCCAATCAATCAAAACCAGATTACATTTACACTTTTTTTTTCTACAGCTACATAATTGGTGGCTATGAATATCAAAATTGCATGGATATAAATCAAGACTAGAGGGAGAGGTGAACAGAATTATTGGTGGCATAATTGTTAGTAAAGTTCCTTGCTGAAAGGATCAGGGATGGTGACTGTATTCTACTAGTTTTTTTATTATTATTATTGTTTTAGGGAAGCCTAACTTAACAGTAAATCCTAATACTCCTGAGATAGTGATAAATGTTATGAGTACTAATAGACAATCATAGCTTCTGGAGGACTGTTCCAACACAAATTCTTCTAAATTTTGCATCCATGCCAACTTTAGCAGTACACTTTAAAAGTTCAGCTGTGGAAAGTAAGATCCTGTCTAATAGCCAGTTGTGATTGAACCTCAAGAGTAGTGTTCAGATTCAGCCATTCAGTGACCTAAGGAAATAATGTGGAGTTAATGATTATTTTTTTTTTCTTCCCCTTAGTTTTTGGGCTGGGCTTCTTAATATGGTTGACTTTTACTTTCTGTCCTATGAATAGTTGTTCTGTAGATCCTACTTATAAATACTGAGACTTCTTTTCTTACAGGTGCTACAAAATATACTGATAAAGATAATGGAGGGATGCTTGTATGGTCTCCATATCATAATATTCCAGATGCTAAGCGTAAGTCTTTCACTGTTTGAAATTTGGATGCCTAGGTATAACCAAGTATAACTAAAAAATTGTTTCTGGTGTGCCTGTTTCTTCTTTATTTTATACAGTGAAATTGCAGATTAGTAATAAACAGCAAAATTCTTTTTTAGTAATTTACTTGGAGAACTCTAGGGAAAGAAGAGGTCATATCCTCTTAACTTATAGTGAAGTCTTTGTTTCAAATCACACTGCCTGTGTTGTATCATCTGTGTGTGTCTGTAAAACCTTTAGTTAAAAGAACAAAACATCTAAACGTGAGGAACTTGCTGTTCTGCATTTCTAGTTGCAGTGGATAAATTAAGAAAAGGTGTGTTGAGGGTCAGTTCAAGGGGAAAATATTATTGCTGTCTTATCGGTAAAAACTGAGTACTTTCTCCCTTCAAATGTGACCTGAAGTAGAGGAGTCATCTGACTAAATGTGATCAGTTATCTGTTTGATTTAGTTTAAACCTGTCTCCTATGCTAGAATTTCCCATTTGAGATACAGGGGAGTAAACGCCAAAGCCACAGTTGTATAAACTTGGTTCTCAGGACAATTTCTGCCTATTACCAGTAGTTAGAGGCTCGTGTCTCTCTACGTATGTGGGAACATACCTTCTACTGCAGAACAGTTAGAAATAAAATACAATTGTGATATTAAACACTTTCTTTACTTCTTTATTACTTTTATATATTAATATAATTACTAATTACTAATATTACTATTATTTCTTTACTTTCTTTCTTATTAAACAGTTCATGGCAAGGATATCTCTGATCCATTTGAATAATGAAGATATAATTACTTCCTTTTCTCAATCATGCTTCCTTTCAACTACATTTGATTGCCACTTAATTGTGATCTGTAGAAGGTGAATGGGAAGAGCTTATTTCTTTAAAAATATAAAAAGTACCCATTGGAGATCAAAAGTAGCAGGACTTCACTGAAAAATGATTGGAAGTGTTCAGTTCAAAGCTGGTTCTAGTATGGCCAAATGTTTTAAAAATAAGCTATCGGTGAATTTGACCTCGTTGTTAAATTTTTATATTCTCTTGAAAAACTAACTTTGTGCCATGGTTATAATTACCATTGGTCAGTGAAAACTATATCAATGTTGAAGATATGCATAATCATTGATCTGGGATCTGCTTACATTAATTTTCAATGTATTTGGGAATCTGAACAATAGAAATATTGCAATTTAGAAGTAATCCAGATGTCTTAACAACCCCACAGTGTTCTTAGGAGTGGGTTCCAAGAAGACCTAGCTTTTCAATAACCAACAAGTCTCTGATTCTCATAAAGAAATTATGAGCCTCTGTGGCTTTGTCATAGTAAAAATGTGAAAGAAAGCATCTTTTTCACTGAGAATTAGCTTGTGCAAAAAGTTGATAAAATTAAATGTTGAATTAAATACAGTGGGCTTATTTGTTATTAATAAAGCTATAAATAATGTTTTGGGGGACCCGGGCCTATGCAGTGTATTAAAGCAGGGGAGGACTTTTTCCCATGTTTGAGGGCTTATTATGTGTCACCTTACGGCAGAATTAAAAGTACTAAAGAATAATTCTGATGTTGCTTTGTTACAGTGGATGAGTATATAGCAATAGCAAAGGAAAAACATGGATACAATGTGGAACAGGTAAGTGCTATGAAATGAGAGTGCTCATTTAAACCATTTTTTAAATATTAAAGTATAACACAGCTCTTTTTTTTTCCCCCTTGGTTACCATTAATTAACGCTGTTTCTCTTCAGGCACGGCAGCAAACACTGCAGTTAAATGGATCTGCATACAGTTGTGGTCTGGATTCTCTGCAAAAGATTGAGCTCTTTGTTTTCATGACATGCTCAGCTTGTAATGTGCACTTTTGAAAGATTTGGTATGTTTCTTGATACACTGGGCATGTCATGCAATTGTGTGTGCATATTTACCTAAACAGTTTCTTAGGAAAGCAGCTTAGTTTAATGTTTAAATTAGAATTCAAATATGGCATATTTTCGAACTATTAATTGTATTAAAGAGAGCACTGGAAAGGCAAACTAACTTTATTTTTTCAGAGGCAGGAAAATTAAATTCGACTTTTGAAAGTAACAGGTTCACTTTTTATTTTAATAACCTTTAGTCATCATTTTGTAAAAAGTACAGGATAAAACCTTGCTGGTCTGCATTTAGTTCTATTGTAATTTTCTTCCTATATTAACCAATTAACGTAAAAGGGAGGGTAGCTGTTGCAAAAAAACAAAACAAAACAAAAAAAACCCAAAAAAAACCCCAAAAAAAACCAACAACTTGGTGTACAAGTGGAAACGAGTTGTATGATCAAGTTTTGGAAGACTGATGCTCGTAATAATGAAGACTTGCTAGTCAACTGCTATCTGAAAAAGATGCTGCTGATGTTATGATGTCCAGAATACCCACACTTTGGTGATGTTTGTTTACAACCTGGCTTTTGTTAGGGGAGACAAAGAACTGAGGGGTCTCAAAGTAAGTCTACCAAAAAAGATAAATTTTCAAAACAGTTTCTGGTACAAAATATTTGTCTTGTTCACAGTGGAAAAGAAGTCATCTTTGCAAGAGCATGTCAGTTCCTCATTTTAACAAGATAAGAGGTTTGCAATGTCCAGATTATTATAAGATGTGAAATCAGGAATTTGGAGAGCTAAAGAGCAACTGGTGATCATGTCTGCATTGTGTGGCTGAAACTAAGTGGATTACTTTTCCCAATTCCCATGCCAGACTTGGCATCAAATCTGTCATTGATTCTCTGGGAGAAGGTCAAATCAGCATAGCGTTCTTTAGGAATATGGAGAAATTAAGTTTTGTAAGAAAGTATATTTAAATTTCCATTCCTTATTAGGTACACATGACATGGAAGTGGCCTTGCTGTTATTTATGGATTGGAGAGTTGTAGAAAGACCACTCTTACTTTGAACTTTCAGACTTGGCATTTTGGATGTTCCTCTGGCTGCTAAAAAGTATTTTTATTTTCTTTTTTGAGAGGACTAGTAAAAATGACCTGAAGTAACTGTGTAGGTGATACATGCTTGTAAAGGAACAGAGGAGGTCACATTTGATCAGCCTTCGGTTCTTGATGCTTCAGAGTTACTGCTGCCATTACAACCTTAAATTGTGTAGCTTTTTTTTTTTTATCTTTAAAGTAGAGATGTGTGCATTCTGCCTATTGTCTTCAAAGAGAATTTTGTAACTCATAGTACATAGCCAATAAAACTGTAAATACATTTTGAGAAGGGGTTCTGGTAGTAAAATTGTATTTTAAATAAATAAATTGCCTTTTTTTTTTTTTTTAACTCGTCTCAACATTTTAGAAAGTTGACTAAATCCAAAAGGGGACTGTTTCTTTTCAAAGGCTCTCGGCATGTTGTTCTGGCATAAACACAATATTGAGAAGTCCCTTGCGGATCTCCCAAACTTCACTCCTTTTCCTGATGAATGGACAGTTGAAGATAAAGTCCTATTTGAACAAGCATTCAGCTTCCATGGAAAGAGCTTTCACAGGATCCAGCAAATGGTAAAATAATACTTTAATTGCATTAAATAGTTCAGATGCATTAAGAAAAAAAGGTACTGTTGAGCTAAAATGTCATGTTGATTTCTGTGTAAAAGCTTGAGGAACAACCTTGAATGTGAGATTTAAGTTAATTCAACATGTCCTCAGGACCTGTAACTTTTTTACTCTTGGTAAAAAAAGCCTCATCCTCTCCCTTTTAAAAAAATGTATACAAGATATTTCTCTACTTTCTGTCTCACTCATGTATTTCAAGTATTTGGGTAAAGACAGCTGTAAATAGAGTAGAATTATAATTTTGGATGGAATTCTAAAAGTATTAATATGTTAATGAATTCTTCTAGCTTCCAGACAAGACTATTGCAAGCCTTGTAAAATATTACTATTCTTGGAAAAAAACACGCTCTAGGACAAGTTTGATGGATCGACAGGCTCGAAAACTAGCTAATAGAAATAATCAAGGTGATAGGTAAGGTGACCTTTTTAAAATATTCTTAAGTAGCTAACCAGAGATTGAAGTCTTTCTGGATAAAGATGTCAGAGTAATTTCCAGCCATTATGTTTCAGCATGAACTGTGTTTTTTAGACTTGAGCATCTATGGTGATGTCTCTGCTTTTGGCAAGGGGTTTGGTAGCTGTACTTTTAAGAGCTGTATCACTCCAGTTGGTGTGAGTTGTAATAACACACTTGTGCTTTAATGGATAACTGTAAAAACAAGGATTTAAAAGAGCTTGAAGTCTGGGAATGTGGTTTAGAAATAATACTTTATTCGAGAAGTGTAACCCTGTATTATCTGAGGAGGAGCCAGGTTTTGTGCATGTGGGAGTTTTCTGATCTGGGATTTTTTTTCTTTGTTTTTTTTAGTTAGAATAAAATTACAGTGGTTGATGTTTCAGTTTTAAAGAACCGTGGCAATTAGAATGCCCAAACGTAACAAAACTGTACATAAAACCTTATTTTAGGAGACTTAGAATTGCCATCAGTCTAAGAGAATTAGAGCTCAAAATAGCTTTTAAATTGTCTTGCCTAAAAGGGATGACGTTTTCCCTAGTTACTAAGAAAATGAAATGATATTGTACTTGGTCTACTTGATAATGAAGTTATATTTGTGTACTTGAGTAATTTATACTTCTAAAGTGATTTGTTATGTTGAATGTTTAAGTAACATGATCATATTTGTATTGGAATGTGTGATTTTTACATCTGTGGAAAACTGCCTAGCCGGAACAAAAGGCTCCGTTTAATTATGTTAAGAAACTTCTGAAATATAAAATTCACATGCTTGCTTAGTGACTATAACTGAAAAATTACAGAAGAAAGTTATTCTAATATATAAATAATTCTAATACCTTTTTTTACTAATAACTGGACACTTTTGTGGTGTTCTTAAATTAATTTATTTAGAAATTATATTGTGTGAATGACTGGGTTGGCCTTGACTCAAATAAGTGCTATCATCCCTTCAGCTTTTTCTCTCTAACATAATTCAGCAGATTTCATTCCCTTCCCCCAAACTACTAGATCTTGAGCACTTTGGTGAAAAAGCAATTTTGTGTTTTCCTGTCTTTATAGTCCCCTTTGACTCCTCACAGATGTCAACGAGTATTCATTCATCCACCTGCTATGGTGGTTTGAAAATTGATCTATTAAAAATAATGTGATGAATGATTATTTCTTGTTTTGGTATAGTTGATCATGTAAGTGTTTAGGCTGACACAATTGGCTGAATTGAAGAAACGTGACATCAAATTTTTCAACAGCATTACTGGGAATGTTTGAAGTCATATTGAAACTACAGTTTAGGATTTTTTTTTTATCATAGTTTTTAGAATTTAATAAAGGAAATATCTTTGTAATGGCTCTCTTTTGAAAGCTGCAAGTAACTTTGAGATTCCATATACTTAGAACAGATCTTTTAGAGTAGATAATTCTGTCTTACTCTGATATCTGTTTATGTTTGGGATTAGAAAACAGATAAATTGACCAGCTTCTTATAATCTGTCCTCAGTGATGATGACATAGAAGAAGCTCATCCAATGGATGGAAACGATAGTGATTATGATCCCAAAAAAGAAGCCAAAAAGGAGGTAACGGATAGCTTAATGGTGAATGTCAGTTTGTTTGTTTTCTGTGAATGTGTTACTGTGAAGAATATTACTTGTAGGTAAAGAGGTTTAACTTGCAGCCCTCTGAAATCACAAGGGCTTTATGCGTCTTGTTAGGATGTTTACAATTGTACTGGTTGTGAATTATTAGACTCTGAGTGTTTTCATTACATTTTAAAATTAAATCACATTGTTACAAGAATAACTTTTCTTGTTCTTTCAAAGCCACAGTGTGGTTATGCATTTCAGCTAATAGGTGGCTTTATTGAGACACTTTCTGCTAATAAATATATTATAAATAAAAAGTTTTAGTCTCCTAATGAGCATTTACTGTTAGCGTTACAGATAAGTGCTGTGTTTGGAGTACCTTCAGGTTTTGGGGTTTTTTGGGATTCTTTTGGTAAACATTGTTATTTGTGAACAAGATGAGAAAAACATGGTTAAGTGTGTAAACCTTTTGTGGTTTCCTTGATCAATGTAATGCATTTAATTTTCCTAAAATGGGATAGTTCATGCTTCTTGGGAATGTGAGAGGAGGTAGTGTAAAACTCGATGTTCTCATGCAGTGCTACCCAAGATTATTAATAAAACTTTGCAGTTCCACCCAAAATACTGTTGAGTAAGAGAGTGCTAGGTTTAGGTTCCATTCTCAGCTTTACAACAACTTTCAAGATATTGCTTATAACTGCCTTGGAGAGGGTGGAGAAAGAAGAATTACCCCCTTCTGTAAAACAGTGAGACATTTAAATTTTCTTTTAACGTGCTAGGATATGTGGGGTTTTTGTAGAACTTGAAATGGCATGAGGTCTAATAATGAACCCTTTTAACTTCTCATTCTGTTGTTCTAGCTGTGTTCTTGCAATCTGATTTGAGTTGCTGTCTAAGAGACTTCTAAAAAAGGACCATTTGGTTCAGTTTACTTCTACTACATGCTGCCCAGAATGCAAGTAGTGTGCTTGTAGATTTCTAGGAACAGGGCAAATAGGTCTGCAGTATCTGATGAGCTATTTAGATCTACATAAGATAATTATGTGATCTAATGTTTCTGTCAAATACAGCAAAATATAAACTGACTAGACTACTTGAATGTGCAGAGCAATGGAAACTTTCAGTACCAGACCAAACTAAAACAAGCTAAACAATCTTGGCAAGACAAAAGCTTGAGAAAATATTTTCACTTCAAATCCATATTGAACAGACAAGAACTGCAGTGTCATACTGAAAGAGCAATGCAGAGCCAAAACCCAAATTATATAAATGAGCCAGATGTAAACTTAACCTTGAGATTTTTATGTCAAAAATTTAAGGCTCTATATCAGCTTTTAAAGGAAGAGCAAATGTCTTAAGTGCGCTAAAGATGGCCTCTGTCAAGTCTGGACTGGATTAAGATGTTACGTTAATTGGGAAGAGAATATGGCAGAAAGTTAAACTTGGTAGAGCAAAACTCCATTTGCTGATCTGTGTTAATGCTCTGCTGCAATTTGTTTCCTCTTCACCGTGATCAGATAAACAAGCACCTCCTCTTAACCTGCATGGATGTCAGCAGGAAGGAGCAGTAGGGAACTGCTTGAAGTAGTAAAAAGCCTGAATCCCATCTCTGTTCTGGTACTAGGCATTGCTTTGAACTGGAGACTCCTTGCAGGGAAAGCTGGTTTTGCTTCTCATGGTTTGTAGGGAACACATTTGCTCTGTGGGAGTCACGTACATGGAGACTATTTGTTGTGTAGTTTTGCTCATTGAAGACATAGCTGAAGTTTTTAAGTATCCAAACATACCAGAACAGCAGTTACAAAGACTTTGTTTCCTCTTTGCTGACGTTTCTCTGTTCAAAAAGTTTTGCTAAGTTACATGGACTACAAACGTATATCCATCTGCTCTCTTCCAAATCTCATATCCCCTCCAAAAACAAACAGCCTTATTACTTTCCATAAAGTGCTTGTAGCAGGCAAAAGTGTCATCTTGCATTCTTGCCTGGTATGGTTGACTTTCTCCCATTCTTCCCCGATCTGCACTTGAACTCTTCATATCTGAATGGAAATAAATGTGTAAATTTGCTGATTACCTGGTTTAAACATATATATTTTACGGTTTTTGTCTTCTGCATGTGTAAGAGATTCTCAGATGTTGTCCTGTTTACAGTATTTAGGTTGTGACTTCTGTACCACTTTCCATATTTTCAACCATGTTAAAAAAGGAAAAAAATGTTCAAAAACTCACCTAAGACTAATGCAGGCTTATCCAGCAATGGCTGGTATGCTACATCAGCTCAACTGCAAGACTTACTTTGGATACTACATGGAGAGGAGGATGTTAGCCTAGATTTCCTTTGTCATAAATGTGGCATTACAATGCTCTATTATGCTTAAGTCTTTAATGAAGTTGTATACAGGTTACTGTTACTCTTTAATGATTTATTTCTTATAAATTAAAGGGCAATAATGAGCAGCCTGTTCAGACCAGCAAAATAGGTCTGGGTAGAAGAGAATATCAGAGCTTGCAGCATCGCCACCATTCTCAGCGTTCCAAATGCCGTCCACCAAAAGGCATGTACCTGACCCAGGAAGATGTCATAGCTGTTTCCTGTAGTCCCAATGCAGCCAACACAATTCTTAGACAGCTGGATATGGAACTAATCTCGTTAAAGCGACAGGTACCATGGGTTACTGGTCTTGTTTTGTTTTCATCTCAGATTGTTCTGATTGTAATGATTTTGAAGACTATCTGTGAAGATTCTGAAACTTCTGTAATGTGAGTCTTCCTAATTTTGTTCCACAGTTATCACCAGAAATGCTGGACACTAGCTGACTAGCTATTCTTCAGTTTTGTTTTTTATGTTCATCTGCTCTTGTGGATAACATGAAACAAGATTACTTCCTTAAAAAAAAAAGGCGGGGGGGGAATGGCATGAAAACATTGGAGATTTGGGGGCAGGAGAAAATCCAAGTCACATTTGATGTGATTCTTAAGTTTGTTGAAAGTACTTGTGTGACCAGTGAGAGTAAGACCAATGAAGCAGAAGTTAAATAATGCTTAAAATTTTAGCTATTTTTCTGGATGTCCTTCCACACATACCATGGGGTGGAGGGAATAATGGGCCTAGTTATTTCTCCATTTGCATTTATGAGCTTTCTACTTTTCATTAAATTTAGAGACGCTTTGTAGCCTTCACGTTTAAGAGGACAGTTGCCTGCGTCCTTTGCATGAAGAATTTAACTTTTGGCACTTGTTGAAACACAACAGCTTCTAAGAGTGCAGCAGTATGTGCATGCTTGCTTTCTAGGAGCGATGGGGCTACAAAGTCAAGGCTTATCTCCTGGAATTTCTGCCAACTTAGAGACTGCTAAGAGCTGCAATGTTGCAAAATCGTGGAGTGAATAAAGGGTTTCACGGGGTTCTTGCTCCCTAGTATTCTTTTACAGGAGAAATATGCTTCTTTCTGTCACAGCGGGACTCTGGGGCTAAATAGCATAGGTGGGTTTCACTCTTTAGCCTAAGTGTAGGTGAGTTACAGCCTTGAGGTTGTGTTTCTCTTTTTTTCTTGCAGTGATCTCAGAGATGCAGCCTTTGGAATTTCCCACTGCGTTGTCTGCTTTTGTATCCATGCTTAAGAGCACTTGTAGTAGCTGTGCACAATAGTATGCAAAACTACTTTCTTTCTTACCTTGCTGTATGTGCATCGCTGTCAGGTGTAAATGGTTAATAGATCTGTGTATGTATGCTCAGAAGCTCTCTCCTTTTTGTAGACTAAGATATTGAAGTATTTTTTTAAATTTCAAGAATCGCCCTTAAAGGAAATAAGATGATCTCAGTTCACTAAAAAGCAGTCTATCAGAAGGAACTAACTGGAAACATCTCATACGTTACTTTCCCCCTCCCTCAGCCAAAGTGCTTTTTGGAGAAGGAAGAAGTTAATGGATATAATACCTCTCACTTAGATTTCTAAGAAACAAGTTTTGTGTCTAAAATATTCTGCTTTATTCTTCAATAACATATGTATCATTATCAAAACTTGCTTGTGATATCCCACTTTTAATATTCCTGCAGACAAACTGTTCTCTTGAAAGAGTGGCTTAAATATTTTTCTCTCTATAGTAAGCTGTGTTGTATTTTACTTTTTTCTTTTTTTTTAAACCAGTTAAAAGTAGTGAAGCCTTAAACCATATTTCTCTTTCTAACTCAGGAGGTACACTTGTGGCAATCCTAGTGAAGATATATGTGTAAAGTGACCAACTTTCTTTGTGGAGCTGATTAACTTTGTTGTTTTTGACCAAGGTTCAAAATGCTAAGCAAGTAAACAGTGCACTTAAACAGAAAATGGAAGGCGGGATTGAAGAATTCAAACCTCCTGAGGTAAATTAGAATAAATATTAGAACTTATGGCTTTGTACTGAGATTAATGGGCAGCTACAGAAATGTGTTTTGCTGCAGCATAGTGTTTGCGTTTCGGCAGCAGTTTATATGGGATCTATTGAATTACGTGAAAGGGTGAGTCTGGCTTCTTTACAAGAAATTGGTGGCAGGCTTTTTTATGGCAGCTGGCTGAGTAAAGAGGCAGAAAACCTGAAATGGCATGTCTGTTCATCACAGTAGAGAGCTGAAATTGAGCCCTGAACTATGTTTTTTTTTTTTTCTGATTAAAAGTAGAGTAGATTGCTAGCAGTAAATTCTATGTTCTCTGTGAAAACACAACTATATATACGTTTGGATCTCCACAGTGAATGAGTTATAACTACTGAAGTTCTCTTTTTGCTTGTTTTAAAGGATTGGATATGGAACATAACGTGAATGCAAAATGCTCCAGACACCAAGTCCTAATAGTTTAGACAAATGTAACTATAAATTCAAATTCTATCTGCATAAAGATCATGGGCTTGTGCATAAGTTATTGTATAGCTGATGCTAAGAATGGCAGTAGAACAGAGGAAAAACTGTTGATGCGGTTCTAAGCTCAAATCCTTACATACTGCTTCATAGAAGCAGTTTTAAACTATAAATTTATGGCTTTTAAGCAAGAGATTTTTTACACACGGTACAAAACTTAATGCAAGTAAAACATGTTTTGATGCTTGGGTGTTTTCCAGCTGTTGAAACTTTTTAATGATCTTTGTGTCATTTTTCTAATTTTAATAGTCTAATCAGAAAATCAATGCCCGTTGGACCACAGAAGAGCAGCTTCTTGCAGTACAAGGTATGTTAATAGTAGTAGCAACTTGAAATTGGACACGGAGAATTTGAGGAGGTACTTACGCTTCTGTGTGTGTTTCCCTCTAATGAAAAAGCTGAATTTTATCCAGTCCTAAAGATTACCAGGAAAACAGCAAAATTAGTGAGAATATTTAGAGCATTCATCCAAGCAACATGACACTAGTCTTTTATTTACCATTACTAAATCATTAATAAAAAATCTAAGGTGGATTCAACAACTGCAGTAGTACCCAGAAGTCCCTTCCATCATCTTCTAAATTACCTTACGTAAATTTTCTGAAGTGGAAGATTAATAATTGAAGTAATAAAATTTGAAGCGAACACTTAAGACATCTTTCTGTGTTCTTAAAGTAGGTAAAAGCAGAAGTAAAACTGCTTTACAGTTACTTTTCTTTCTGTTTGTGAAGGAGTAAAAGAGCAGATACCTACCCAGTGAAAAGGCCTTTTAAGAATCTGAAGCTGCATATGGATTCTTGACCAACAGACTCATTGAAGAAAAACTAACATTTTTCTAGTAGGCTATCAGTACAGCTCATTTGCAGTTATTTTGTTTATATGATGGAAAACTGATTCTTGTTTTAGCATACACTGCCTGATCAAGGAGCATGCAAGGGAAGTAGACAGAACGAACGTAACCCTGTCTCCTAGACAAAATGTGTTGACTTGCTTGTATGGATCACCTTTCTGAAAATGATATAATCACCTCAGTTATACACATCTGCTTTCTTTCTCTGTATTCTTCACCTTTAAAATGTAAGACTGAATTTCAGTATAAAACTTTCAGGTGGATCAGGATATCAATGTAAAGTTCTGCAGGTGTTCCATATCAGGTAGCTGTTAGCCAGATGACTGAATCAAAAGTTACATTTCTTACAAAGTGAATGGAAATGCTGAAGAACACGGTTTGTCTGAAGTGATGCCTTTCAAATTACTTGCCTCAGATTGGGATTGCATTTCCAAACCATCTTCTGTCTTTTTAGCAAATCAGTACTGATAACAAGCTCATAGATTTTTTGGGTTTTTTTTCCTTCCCAAATGCAACTGAAAGAGATGCTTATCTTTTAATATAATAGTCTAGTAAGTAGAATGCTTGCTGGAGAAGTCGGGAAATTCCAGGTTCATTGTGCCTGTCTTAGCATGAAAGGATTCAACCATCTTGCAATCCTACATTTTTTCATAGTTTAGTTACTGCAGCTCTTGCTAAGTTTGGGAGGCAACAGAATGCATTTAGGTTTTGTTAAGCTATGGCTCAATGTGACTGACAGGGTAAATAATAAAACTAAGGCATGAGCAAAAGAAAATGAGAGTCGGTGGTGATTCCCTGGAGAGGAATTCTAGTCTTCTGGCCTCTAGGGAATGTTTAAAGATAGTCAGTCTCAGTACTTAAGGGTGGGGTAAGAAAGCAGGCCTTCTGGAAGAAACCTGCTTTCAATGACTTTACATGTGCTTCTTACGTATATGGATTGTTTCCTTTTTAGTCCCCCCCTTCCTTTGCTACTGTATAAAATGGAGATGGGAGAGAACCTTAGCACCAAGAAGGAAGTATTCTTATTATTCCTTCTTTACCTACTGCCTGTTAGTAGGGTCACTGTTCTGGAATGAGTGTGCTGTAGATATCTCTCAGGACCCTGATCTCTTGCTTCAAAATAATTGCATTATTATTAGACTCGTATGTGAAGAAAAGAGAAGCTATGGTTGCTGTACTTAAAAGCTGCCATAATGCATATTAGGCTTGAACTTGGAAGTTGACTTGAGCATGGGGGCATTTAATTTGTACATTTAACAGAATTATTTCATCAAAAGTATTGATATGTTTTGGTATGTGCTTCTAATAATTTTACAGAAATCATAAACTTTAAGCAGGTTGGTGGCACTTCACATGATTTGTTCACTTAAATTCAGATGGTAAATCCAGTCATGGAAATCATGAAAAATAAGCTGCAGCAATATCATTTTCTAACTGTTTTCCTAAAAGTAGAAGAACTCCTGTCATCTCTGGGTTAATTGCTAGAGACTGGCAGTAACTGAAGAGGAGGTAATGAAAAACCCACTTTAATATGGAGATATATGTCATTTTAAAAGCAGTGTGGCTGCCTGCAATGGAGTCGTGGACTCAAACTTAGAGTTTCTGAACTGATCTTTCACAATATAACTTACAAGGTACTGTTCAGCTTTGAGTAATTACTGAATTTAATGAGCTAATTCATCATTTGAGGTGTTCTTAAGTTACAAACTTAATGTATAGAAATGTGTGAGCACTGTAATTCTATGACAGTGAAATTGCAGTTTTCCCAGCCTAGAGGCTGTCATTAACTATCTCTGCCTCGTTGTGCTGCTCTCTTGTATTGCTTTGGACTCCAGCTAATGTTTTGCGTATCCCTTAGTGTTTGCTGTGCTGTGTAACATTAAGTAGACAGACAGCATCAAACTTGGGAGCGAGTTCCTCTCAGATGTTCAAGATGAAGCACTGTCACAGTGAGCATGCATGTGCTCAAGTACACCTTTGCAACTGGGCAAAGTTCTGAACGGCGCAAAGGATTCCCATGATGAGGCCTACTTTCAGATGAGCGGGATAAAGACGTTTATACATGCGAAGTGAGGCTATGCAGTCATCCTTTGTGAGCTTTACTTTCAGCAACCTAATAAAATTAATCCTATGGAATAACAGATTGAACACTTGAGAAATGATGTGGGCAATGTTCAGGATGGAATTTATATAAGGACGTCCAATATGCACCAATTTGAAAGGGATGATGGGTTCACATCAACTCTTAAAGATATGCCAGCACCTTATGCTTAAAACTGGCATAAAACATGTATTGAACTTCCTCTGTTTCTGATGGAGTGTTTAAAAAAAAAAAAAAAAAAGTTTCTACATCACTGTGTATCACACTGTGCTGATGCTGGAGCACTACTAAATAACACTGACAAGAATCCAAAAGGACTAGTGCTGTATGTAGCTAAACTAAGGAAAACTGATTTCCTTTAGATATTTCTTATAGTTGATCTCTCAGTGAAGCTGTTTGCTTGGAAATAAGGATTAAGACTTTATTTTTGATAACTTCAACTAAAGTTAGCCAACAGGCTCAGACATTTTTCAGATTAAAGGGAAGGAGGAAATACAGACAGCATAGTAACAGAAAAGGCTGAAATCACTAAAAGTCTGAGTTAAGGTTCAAACAAAAATGCGCTTTGTTCTGCTGGACACTGTGTTCACTTGAGTGATGTTAAGTACATCGCAGTGGACATGTAATGTTAATTATAAATTAGCAAGGGTAACAATGGTAGGACAATCAAAGAACATTAAAACTCTGGAGGAGAGTGCTCTGTGGGCACACACAGCTTTTATGGAGTATAGCTGATACCTTGTACAACTGATAAAGTCCTGAGCCAAATCCTTGTCTTTGCTTTGTTTAGACATCTACCTTCCCATGTGGCTCTGCTACATTCTTTTGTTTTCTTTCCAAGGTTCTTGCAGTTAGGATTCTCTTGTGTGCTCTAGAAAAGTTCTTAAATAATGTTACTGGGCTCTTGACAGCTGGAAAATCAGCTTTAACAATGGACATTGTTACTATTTTGGAGCTGAACTTTTCTCTTAAATTGCAGTGAGTGCACATGGCCATAAGCATCAGAAGTGTGTATAACCAAAGAAAGTAAAGAGCAGAACAAGCTGAAGGTTGTACTCTTCACAGTTAAATTGAAAAAGAACATAGCTTTCAGATTTGAAACAACTCTCACTTTCTGAATCCTTTGCTTCATTTTCTGAAGTGAGGCTTGAATTCAAGCATAAATTTATTTTCTTGTAATGATACAGTGCCTGTCCTCTAAGCACTGTAATGTTCCCAAGGAGTTCAGTTGTAAGGTGCTTCACAGAAGTCAAAATGTAATTCACTCATGCATAGCTGAGAGGAAAAAATGAGTCTTCTGTTTACTCAGTGTGGAATAAAACTCTGTTTTGTTTTATTCTCTAAACTTTTGGACACCTGATGAAAAATATGCTTTGTGTAGATAAAATTTGTATTCTGGGACGCCAGAGAGTTTGGAGATTTCTTTCTTAAGAACACAAGAGGAGGAACTGGACACGTACCATAAATACAACTGAGAGAAATTCAATCTAAGCTTGAGGTTATGATTCCAATGTTGTATGTAAAAACTACGGAATGTTGTATTCTAGGGGAGTTTATGTTTATATGCAAATATAGTTTTAGAACTTTTAAAAGTGCATGCAAGTAAAAGTGGCCTACTGGTTTCAATACAAAAATGAATGAAAAGAATGATGCAAAGATATTCTGTAATGTGGCTTTTTGCTGGAGGACTCGACTCTGGAGGTTTGGACTGGGCTGTCTTATAAAACAGACACCAATAAGTTGTACTTACTTACATTCCTCAGGGTAGTTGTCCCAAACTCCCGGGCCAAATGGTGAATGAAAGCTTTGAAAAGACTTTGTCAGATGTAAATGCTTGCCAGTTGCTTCTCATAGCCTCAGCAGAGCCTGTCACAAGTGTAGGAGTGAGCAGTGTATTGTGACTTAGGGAACTGTGCTCCCCTGTTCTCTCCTGTGTTTGATCCAGTAGCTGCCGCCCTCTACCTCTCCTGCTGCACAGGCTGTGGGCAAAGAAACATCTGCATGCAGCTGGCACAAAGGGAACTTACAGAAGCTATTTGTCACTTGACATTTGCTAGTGTTATACCCTGTTTGCAGCTATACACACACTCAGTTATCCTCCCTCTCCCATCTTGAACTTGTCTTGGGCTTCTTCCCTTAGTGCAAGCTTGCTGAAGGATTTACTTTTGTCAGAGGCGATATCTCTGGGTTGGGAGGCTTGGTTAATAAGCCAGCATCTTGAAGAGCGGGTAATGACCTTTTTATCAAGTTCTTTTTGTTGTATGTTGATAGTTGTGCAATTAAAAGTATTTTGGTTTAATGGCAATTGAGGCCTTCTGCTAATAGGGAAGTCCTTCTAATTAGCAAGTCCTTGGTTTGCAGGTCCCATAGGTTCTCTCTGTAGATACACGTAGCTGTGTCTGACTGATTCTTCACAGCTATGTTATTTACTTTGCCTTCCAGGTGTCCGAAAATATGGTAAAGATTTTCAAGCTATTGCAGATGTTATTGGCAACAAGACTGTTGGCCAAGTGAAGAACTTCTTTGTAAACTACAGGCGTCGGTTTAACTTAGAGGAGGTATTGCAGGAATGGGAAGCGGAACAAGGAACCCTGGCTTCTAATGGTGATGCTTCTGCTTTAGGGGAGGACACAAAAAATACTTCTAATGTGCCATCAGGAAAGAGCACTGATGAAGAAGATGAGGTGTGTTTTGTGTACCAGAAATAAGTAAGCATGGGTTGAGGAACAGCATTTTATTTAGTGATACATAAAATGTAAGGTTAACTGGTGTGGAGTGGCAAACTGCATTCTAAAGAATGCTGATGAGCTTGCAATAGAACTTCAGCCAGTGTCGTTAACCAGCTGGGAGCAGGACTGCACCTTTCTTAGTGACAATCACATTACTGTTTTATTGTTAAAGTACAGTTCTTCTTCTAGAAGAAGTCTCCCGCTTTGTAAATAGTTTTAGTTCTGCTGTCTATGATGTTTTGGTTGGTCATTTCTTTTCAGTAACTTCTCAGTTCTTTAGTTTTGTTTTGTTTCGTTTTAAAATGCTGTTTCCTGTGTAGTGGACAGTGGCAGCCCAACTGCACCACGTTCTGGCAGGGATGTCTGTTCATGCAGTCTTGTCTTTGTCCTTTGTGCAGGCACAAAGCACCCCGGCCACTCAGTGTTTAGGCCCTTCACCTCCAGCGCAGGCGTCTGCTCCGGCACCTACCGCTCCCATGGCAACTTTAAATCAGCCGCCCCCGTTACTTCGCCCAGCGCTTCCTGCCGCTCCTGCTCTCCACCGCCAGCCTCCGCCCCTCCAGCAGCAGGCGCGCTTTATTCAGCCACGGCCGACTCTCAACCAGCCCCCGCCCCCGCTCATCCGCCCAGCTAATTCCATGCCTCCGCGTCTGAACCCACGGCCGGTGTTAACCACGGTCAGCGGCCAGCAGCCTCCCTCGCTTATTGGAATTCAGACAGAATCTCAGTCCACTCTGCACTGAAGAAAGAAAGCTGAATTATGCTAACTCCTACGCTTGCAAAATTGTATCAATGTACTTTTTTTTTCTCCGAATAACGAAGGGGAGAAAAGAGCAAGTCTTTCCAGGTATCAGATCAGTCCTACAGAGGAGCAAGCTAATAACTAGAAATGGAACCATGTGAATGACCACCTGTATAAAAATATTTTTATGTCAAAGACTTGTACAGCAGAACAATACAACCTACAGTACAGCCCTCCTCTATATAAATAACTGTTGAAGGAAGCTAACTTCTGAAAGGAATAAATGTTCAACACACCAAGATTTTGTTTAACTGATTTTTACTCTATTTATTTTATTAAAGTTCTTTATAGTCAAGCATCTAACTACAGGAGAGTAGTCTGGCAAATCTAGGAGTAGATAATATTGTAGAAGACCTAAATGTAGCATTAGGGTTGGGGTTTTTTTTTGTGTGTGTGTGTGGGAATTTTTAGTTTGTTGGGTTTTTTTTTTTACTTCTTAGTGGGGAAAAAAAAAATAATGGCCTTAGGTTCAGAAGTTTTAGCCCTGTTTAGGTAACAGTAGGAGCATTTCATGCACTTGTAAAATGTAGATGTTTCTTCTCTTCATGTTTGGTTTTGTGGTTTTTTTTCAGAAGAATTTTCTTGTGTAAAAAGGTACTGTCTTATTAAGTACTCCTCTGAAAGGGTAGTCTGAAGACTCAGTGAGCTATTGTACCAAACTTACTAATAGAATCTTGTTCTACTCCTAGAAGTTAATTGAAAACAGGAATCCAGTTTCCTGCTGCACTATCTCTTGTGGCCTGGGGTGGAGAGAGAGGCAGTAACTGTACCACCCAGGAGGATGACAGGAGAGGAACCATGTAGCAAGAAGCATTAATTTAATTTGTTATTCCACTAATTCTTCTAAATTTAAGTACAGCAGAATTTCATTCCTCTGAGAATGAGCAGCTGCAGTTTGTGTATGTTAAATCATTGATATCTTGCCTAAGAATCGGTGAGGGGAGTACAGAGGAGGGGTGTGGTGGTGGTAGAACATTGTGGCAGTAGGGTTACCACTGCCAGCCCAGTCTTGCTGTTAAATCATTCTCTCTGATTTCTGTTATTTCTGGCAGAGTTGATGAGTTGGGTTTGAGGCTATTATGGAAGACTTTGGTGTTTTGTTTTATTGACTGAGTAAAATCTGCATTTGGGTATTAGTTATTGCTTCTGAATTTTAGGAGATCCAATAGGGGTTTTTCCACTGCATTTTGGTATGAAAGCCTGATTTGTGCCCGGCCATGTTTTGGGAGTAGGGCTTTTTTTAGGGTTGGGGTTTTTGGTTTTGGGTTCTTTTTAAAAAAAAAAAAAAAAAATAGTCACCTCCACCTTCCAAGTAAACCAGGCTGCAAATTTGAGTAGCACTGTTTGAAACTGTGTGATCTGAATCAAGCTATTGACACATTTTTGCATTCTTGACCATGTCATACCATTTATGTTGACTGCTGTACTACTTGGAAAGCTACTTTTGCTTATAGCTGAAATTATGTTTGAAATGCTTTACATTCATTCTGTCATTAACTGGATTTGCCCTTGACTAAAATGAGGCTTTATTTGAAAATGGAATGTGCTCTCCCTAGCTCTCTCACAGATAAATTGGATGGCGTAACGATAAGTTTAGCAGTGGGCTCAGGTCTTTTTATGTGCAAAGGGAATTCTTGCAGTATCATATCCTGTTTCATTTGTAAATCTAGTATTAAAGTTTGATAGTTGTGGCTCAAATTGCAGTTCAGGTGTTGACCTTTATGGTTCTTTATATAAAAATATATTTGGATAAAACTTGAGGGATTTTTCTTTTCACTGGTGTGCCGAGGTCTTGTACAAAAGGTCCTTCTTACAAATTTTGTTTCACATCGGAGCAGATGCTTAGCCCCACTACATGAGCATCAGATGACCTCTCATCAAAGAAAAGCAGCATTGTAAAACAAGCACTGAGGAATTTATGGTCACTGAAACTGGTGTTCTGTGAGTCATTAGTGTCCCCTCTTCAGCTACACACAAATCTGGCACTTTCCAGACTTCAAAATAGACACAAAACTGATCTGGTACATTTCAACATCCTAAGTATCTCAGTTTAATTGTTAACAGTGATAAAATACATCTTCAGGATTTGGGTTTTTCTTTTTTCTTTCATTTTGGGGTTTTTTTTTTTAGCATTGAGTCTCCCAGGTGTGTGTATTGTACCTTTGCTGATTTTTGTCTTGTCTCTTGTCGATAGTCTTCAGTATGCAGGATGTTGGGTGTTGCAGTACAGTTGGCCACTGCCGGCTGCTATAAAACTGTTCAGTACATTGTGATTCCGTTTTAATCTTGTTTAAATATTCTATGACTAGGCAAAGGTGCTGTATTTGAAGGGGGGAGGGAGGGTCAGAGATAGGTAGTATTTAATTTACATACACTGTAGCACACAGTAGGGAACTCCTAGCATTTGTAGTACTAAAGTCTGTACATAGCGAAATGTCTTTATTGTGTGCTTCGCAGAATATGTGCATACAGTTTGCACGTCCTGTTTCGGGGGGTAGGGTTTGTTTTAAGCAGTGTTTGCCTGGAGAGTGATATGCTTGCTGCTTAATCAAAGGATTAAAGTTTCAAAGAAATCTGTGTCTTCTATTTTTATGTACCTTGTAATGGTCTAATATGTTAGGGCCCTTATACTGTGATTCTCTTCTAAATTCATTTCTATTTTTTTAAGGAGTAGAAATAAAGTTATACAATGGTGTTGATTTCAGTGGGGAATTTCTTTTGCCATATCTAGGCTCCTGTTTTGTAATGTAGTAATGAACTCTGACTTCAAGGTTGGCTTAATTTTGTCACTTTAAGAAATGTAAAATGTTTGCACACTAAAGTTTGGCAGAGAACGTGTCTCCTACATTGTTCAAAGCTAATGTAACTCTACAGCTTTTTGTACAGTTTATTTTAGTTAATAAAGCAAAAATGGTACTAAAATGACAGATTATACAAATGCGAGGCATCATCTGAACAACATGTCTTCTAGGAACAACACTTGCAAAATATGGATGTACAAGAACTCTCAGATATAATTGTTGCACTTTAAATCAGAATGGGTATGAAGCTATGCAGGTATTTCTGCATTAATAAAACAATCACTAAACATTGCACATCACAGTAAAGCAGTGGAATTTGTCTTGCAGTTACTCGTGAGCAAAAGGAATGGTAGTTACCTCCGTCTGTAGGTTTTTGTTCATCTTTGGGGATTTTTCTTAAATCAGATGGTGTTTATTCTGGAAACTGATTCACAGTTCACAGAAAACTGACCACAGACCAGTAGCTGGTGTAGATGGGAGTTTGTGTGTAAGTAGATAGCAGCATTGGGGAAAGTTGAGGATGATGGTTACCAGAAAGCTCTGCTGCCTCGTCCTAGCAGAAGAAGGGAAAAGGCTGAAGTTCCAGTGGATGCTAGGCACATGGGTGGTTGTCACACAAAAGAAAAGCCAGGGCAAAGAAACATCTTGAAAGCCTGGACCGAGAGGTGCATTTAAAACTGCAAAGGAAGCCACAGAGGTATTGGCAGCTGTCACAGCTCCACTGCACAGCAGTGCAATATAAATTGCACTGAATACGTGGTAGGTTTCATAAATGCGAACCTCCAGCTTTTCCTGAGGTTGAAAGAGTCAAGCCTCAGTGTTTGCCTTTCTCTGGAGGAGCTGAAAGCAAGTAGTGTCATGACAAATGTGTGCTTTTAAGGTGACAGGAAGCTGTAGGTGAGATACAAAAGGCAAATCAACTCTTGAACACCATTTCCAGTCTACCACTGACAAATCAGGCATCAAAAATCCACGAGTAGGGAAGAGACAAACTGCACAGACACAAGTGTCTGGACTTTAAAAGGAAGCTAGTCCATTTTTTTAATAACGTCCTTAAAATCAATACCAAAGTACAACTTTAGGGGGGGGAAAAAAAAGGCTTCATTTTCATCACTAGTGAAGGCTGCTACCTTGCGATTGTGTCAATGATTCTTTAATCTTCAGGCTCTTTTTCAGTGTAGTTTTGTACGCAAAAATAATTACGGCAGCAAAACAAATCCCCAGGGCTGGTACTGACTTGGAAGTTTTTGCTTGGACCGGCATGAAGGGAAGCACCAAGAATTGTGGGACTGTGGTCAGTACTGCTGCTTCAGGGTGATACTTTGTCTTCAGGAAAAGCAAGCCTTCTGTTTTGCACGCTGAACCTTAAGAGCTGTGGTTGAATTCAAAAGTAAAGCTGCCCTGTGGTATTTGATGATTCTTTCGATTAGATCTTTGTTACCACACAGCTTCCCTTCTGGGAAACGATAATTCTCTGCAGTAGAGGGATCATAAGTGCAGCAAATATCCATCTGGGGAACAAGATCCCATCTCCAAAAAAACCACTCATTTACACTTACAATTATTTGCTTACAGCAACATAATGCTTGTTGTTCTGACAGATGTTTGTGTGACCTTCCTGGGCATGTAGTATACAGGATATTCCTAAAAGCTAAGGAGGAAAAAACCCCAATCCTCATTTATTTTTTTTTCCCCCCAAGAGGGAGTGCTTTAAAAGATGTCTGTTGTAGTATTGGCCTCTACACCTGCAGTGGACTCTCAGAATCACTGCAACACAGACTGATACCCTTGGGAGTGGCAAGTCTGAGTCATTTTAGCGAAAGAAGAATCTTTCTTAAACTGTTCTATTACTATTTTTTTTTTAGAGCTCATCTCCAGACCATCTAGTTAACACAGCCTCATTGTTTCTTCTTCATCAACAGATACAGAGCCTTTGTGCCTGTGCTAGTGTGGCGTTTTCCTCGGAGACTTGTTTTTCCCTAGAATTGGCTTTATGTGAAAGACAGAACAAAGTGCAGCAGTAGATGATGGGGGGAGAGCAGTAGAACAATTTCATCGGCGCTGTTGGGTGGAGGGAGGGTGGCCGCGGTGTCCGTGTTTGTACAAAATCCTTTGGTGCACCTCTAGTAATCAGCAAATAATGCTGGCGCGCGGTAGTGGCTAACGTCTGTGTTCTTTGTGCGTTTAGCATGGGGCTTGTTTTGTTATTTTAATACATAGATGGAAATAACAAAACAGCGGCTGTCGCAGGCAGGCGGGCAAAGGTGTGAGTAGGGTGCATCGCCCAAAGGAGTGGATGAAGTCTGCGGATCCTTACCCACCCGAGCGGTGCTCCTCATCACGGGCTACCCTTCGCCCGACCTGGAAACCCAACTCCACAGCCTGTGGTGGGCTTTTGCCCCGACCTCATCAAGCCTTCCACAGCGCCCGAGAGGCTGCGGAACCCCGCGGTGAGCTCTGAGCAAGCGCCGGCGAAGAGGGGCTGCCGGGGAAGCCTTCCGAGGCAGCGGAGACCCGGAGCCGACGTCTCCGGTAAAAGCCGAGCGGGGTTGCCGTTCCCGAGGGCGCAGGGGAAACACCGTTGGCGTCAGAGCCGTCCCCCGGCCCCGCGGGCGGGGCCGCGCCGCCGCCGGGGTCTCCCCGCCCGGGGGTTGCCACGAAACCGAAAGCGGCCGGCGCCCGCGGCGGCAGAGCCTGGAGCG
>WBNH01005523.1:29427-39924 GCA_013401255.1 Urocolius indicus
GGCCGGGGCTGGCAGGGGCTGGCGGGGAGGAGCCTCCGGCCCGGCCCCGTTGGCGTTGTTGGGAAGCATCGGCCCGGCGCGCGGCCCGCGGGCTGGCACGGCCGGCTGGGGTTTTGGAGGCTGAGGAGGGAACAGAGAAGCGGGGACCGCTTGGGTGTAATGCCCACGCGGCCGATCTGATCTTTCAGCGTTAACTGCAGAGAACGAGTATCCCCGCTGGTGCCAACTGAATTCTGCCGGGCGGGAGGAATTTCCCCTCCGTGTGCGCGCAGGCAGACCCAGCCGCTCCTCTGGCTTTCCCAGATTAACACCACGCTTCCGACAAATATTTTCACCACTCTTAAGATTTAGAAGGAGAAATGGAGAGTTTCCTATTGTCGCACTTGTGGAAGTGCTTTGTCGGTCGTTAGCTTGGCCGCGCCTTCCCGGTGCCAGCCAAGAACAACTTTCCCCCAAGTTTCCGTTTGGTGAATACGGGGTGGCTGAAAGGAGTCTAACCATCTGCTAAAAATAGCAGGGTGTATTCGGGTCAGGCGTGCCTCCGGCTTGGCAGCGGTAACACGCTCGTGTTTTTAAACCGCCCCAGCAGATTCTACTCAGGAGCTCACAGGTTTAACGACGAGTGTAAAATCGAGGTGCTCTGGCATGCTCCTGTGCAGGAGTACCTGCCTTGTTTTGTCTGAGGACTGGGTTGCTGCATTGTTGCTTTTGATCTTAGCGTGAGCCTTTTCTTAGCGTGGCCCAAGTTTCTTGGCAAATGACTGAGAAGAGTACTAGTCACACTGTTAGTTGTCAGTGGCTTATCTGTTCCAGTCGGGGCTGCAAATGTTTCACTGTTCCACCCTCTTCCCTCAGCCCAGGAAAGAAGCTAACCTCTTAACACCAGTGTGTTGCTGGTCTAAGGAAGGTGAGGAGATCTGAGTCACGCGTACTGTTAATAAAAATGATGCAAAATTTCTATAGTCTCCCCAGCTCGGTCTTGCAAAAAATAATCAAGTCTGTGAGAAACTGTTGGCACCCTAAATGGCAGGGGTTTTGATATGGGACTGCTCAGAGTGCAGTTGGATATATTTGCCTATCAAGGACACGACTGATAAAGCAAGTTTTGTATGTAATATCCTGATATTTGCATACAGGGATTCTCTAGGCTAAGTATGTTGCTGTGTGCTTATTTTGTAGAAGATAATATTGAAATGTTACAGGCATTATGATGATGATGATGATGCAGCAAAGCCACCTAGTGACTAACCAAACCTCAACAAGAGGAACAATCAGCAAATCAGTTTTCCTGGAGCAGTTGCTAATATATGAAATAATCAGGTCTCTGTTACGTGGTTTTCAGTCTCGTCTACTATATCCATGCACTCACAGACTAACAGAATCACAGAATAGCAGGGGTTGGGAGGGACCTCTAGAGATGCTCTAGTCCAACCCTCCTGCTAAAGCAGGTTCACCTAGATCAGGTCACACAGGAATGTGTCCAGGAGGGATTTCAAAGCCTCCAGAGAGAGGTGCTGCCTGTACTGGTGCATGGGGTTGTTCCTCTCCAGATGCAGGACTCTGCTCTTGCCCTTGTTGAACCTCATAAGATTCTTCTCTGCCCAACTCTCAAGCCAGTTGAGATCCTGCTGAATGGCAGCACAACCTGCTGGGGAATCAGCCAGTCCAACCAGTTTGGTGCCATCAGGGAGCTTGCTGAGGGTACACTCAGTCCCCTCATCCAGGTTGTTGATGAGGATGTTGAACAAGACTAGTCCCAGAACCGATCCCTGTGGAACTCCAATTGCCACAGGCTTCCAAGTTGATTCTGTGCCATCGATCACCACCCTCTGGGCTCTGTCATTCAGCCAGCTCTCGATCCACCTGTCCACTCATCCAAGCCACACTGCCTGAGCTTTTTGATGAGGGTATTATTGGAGACAGTGTCGAAAGCCTTGCTGAAGTCAAGGTAGATGCCATCCACTTCTCTCCCCTCATCTAGCCAGCCAGTTATGCACTCATGGAAGGCTATCAGGTTGGTCAAACAGGATTTCCCCTTGGTGAATCTGCATTGAGTCCCCCTGATAACCATCTTTTCCTTCATGTGTTTCAAGATGGCATCCAGGATGGGTTGTTCCATCACCTTTCCAGGGATGGAAATGAGGCTAACCAGCCTATAGTTTCTCAGGTCTGCCTTCTTGCCTTTTTTGAAGACTGGTGTGACACTGACCAGGTTTAATTCCAAAAGGGCTTTGGCTTTCCTGGTTTTGTCCCTGCATACTCTGTCCACGTTCCTATACTCTTCCCAAGCAACTAGGTCCTTTTTCCACCTTACATATATTTCTTTCTTCTCCTCGAGTGGTTCCAGTAGCTCCTTGTTCATCCATGGAGGCTTCTTGCTTCCTTTACCTGATTTTCTACTTGTGGGGACACTCCTGTCTTGGGCTTGGAGGAAGTGGCGCTTGAAATCAACCAGCTTTCTTGGGCACCCATACCATCTCAAATCCTATCCCATGAGATTCAGCAAATACATAAGAGACAGCAAGTACAAACAGTTGCCAGCTCACACATTCAATGAAAGATATTCTGGAAGGCTATGGGGCACTATCTAAGAAGAGAAAGAAAAAGGTGACCATTTGTCTGTCGCACTGTCATCAGCATTAAATGTAATGTCATGGTAGTTTTTTACTGAGAAAATAAGAACGTAGACCTCGCTGATATCTGAGATGCATCTTGAGGCCACTAAAACCAGCAATGTTGTTCACTGCTGGGAGCACTAAAGCTGAAACTGGTTCCAACAGCAAGAGTAGGGTTAGATGCTGCCCGTGGCGTGTTTAGCATCGTTCTTACGTGGCATCTTGCCCAATGCCACCTTTGGAGAAGCACCATTCACAGTTAATACCTCTGTAAATCTCCAGCCTGTCCTGTGTGAACTCATGGCAAGGACTTCTTAACAACACATCCTTTCCCCTGTTTGTTTGTTTGGTTGGTTGGTTTGGTTTGTTTTTTCAAAAGAAAACGGTGACAATCTTTGCAGTCACTGCTTTCCCAACAGCAGGTTCATGGGATCCCTGATAGCATCTGGGTTTTGACATTCTCTTTTTCATTGAGGATTGGGACTAGAAAAATGTACGTCTGTATGTCGTCAAATACATATGTGTGTTAGAGCAAAATCCACCAAACTGTGGGATGCGGGGAATCTTTTACCACTGGGGCAAGGGAACACATCAGAAAGGAGTGGTCAGCCTTAGCAAAATTGGAGTTCATGCTAGTAATTCAGATGAATAACCACTGAGTTGATTCATAGATTTCCCTGTGTGTACTGATTAAGTTCTCCATTAAGTCAAAAGGACAGAGGCGTGAAAAATTAAAACCAAGACTCTCTTATGCCTTTAGGAGGTATTTGTGGCCAAACTGACAGAATGGTCAAAGCAACTGAAGCCCTTGATGGCATGTCCCCTTGCAGCAGGGAAAGAGATGTGAACTTAAAAACCCAAAGACTTTTTTTTCCATGAAATGTGTAGTGGCCTATTTGTTAGGAGAAGTGAGGACTTCACTTTGGCTTCAATACACTAAAAGAAAAGGAAAATCAAACCCCGTTCATTGTCTTGCTCTGCATCCCGTATTGTTACATCTTTTCAGTAACTGTTTCTTTATGCTATTCTTGTGTCTCTCTTTTCCTTAATTCTCTTTTCTACACACAATTGCTGTCTGCCTTTTCACTTTCCTCCATCCCCTTGAGCCTGTTTGAAACTTGGTCAGAGTTTCAGCAGTGCAGTTGGTGCTGGAGGAGAGCGAGGGCTGCCCGCAAACAGTAACACTGGCCTATTGCTCTCTACTCATCTGCAGAGTGAAATTGCTTAGAATTAAGATCCTGCTCCTACTCAGCTTCTCCATTTGGGGTTTTCCCCAAAGCTTCCCAGAAGCAGATGGTGCTTCCTGGAGGTGTGCTCACAGAGCACCATGGTTCCTGCAGTGCTGCCTCGTCCTAGCGTAAACCATCCAGATCCATCAGAGCGGCTGGGCTCAAGGAAAGCCCGTGTATGAGCCGTTCTGCTGCTCTGATGTCAGCCTGTGCAGAGGCTGTGCATAGTCAACAGCTTCATCAGGATGCACCCGGAGAAAATGAGTTCATGGCAAGGATGGAAGAATATCTTCTGGTTGAAAAAGCTTGGCTGTAAAAGTGAGCTTAGACTGTGTCTAGAAATACAACTTGGATCTATTAAATTGATCCCATAAAGAAGCAGCATGCCTTCAAATTTATGCCTTTCCCTTTGCTGCTGACTTCAGCAATGACTTGTCTGTTCCAGAGCTTCAGGGAAGGTTCGGGAAAACATGCAGTAGGTTGAGATGCCTCCTGGGAGGGAAGATGGAAAGTGAAATAGGTTAGAAATGCTCTAAAAGCAAGCTCAGTTAAAGTGAAAAGGGCAAAGAGGGTATGTGTTGTGTTTACTACAAAATAGAATAGAATATTTGAAAAACTATAGTTTTAAGTGATAGGAAACTTCAAAATCTTGCTTTTCTAGAAAACAAGATACCATACTTTAGGGGAGAGGGGAAAAGAAAGGATAAACAAGAAAGCCGGGGGAGGGGGCAGAGGAGAATAAGGAAAGAGTGGGGTTAGAGCAGGACAGCACATTTTGGTCTGGGGAAGGAGGCTGATACAGAGATGAAGGCTGCCAGGAATCCTGTGGGTGCAATTAAGTACAGGCTACAAAAATCATTAGGGTTTATGGCTCCTTAAATTATTACAACCCCAAATATAAACTCTTATTTTCTTAGAATGGATTTTATCTCAGCTGGAGAGTCTCGGTTTCAATGTGAGGTGCCCTTGCAGCCTGTAGCGTGAGGTGATGGAGCTGCTCTGTCACCAAGCTGGTGCCACTTCCTTCATGAGCCGTCCTATGGCTTCATTCAGTGACCAGGTTCACCTGGGGTCCTTGAGGCTACTGTGCAGGGATTCACAGACTTGTGTCTGGGGTTTCCAAACATCTTTATGTGTTTCCTGCTGCCCGTATATTTTTTTCCTTTGGTCACATTGCTCACCGCTTATGTGAAAGACGAAAACTCCTCTGTTATCTCAGACAAAAACTGGGAAAATGGCACAGTAACCTTGTGTTGCTCAGGATGGCAAAATCTGCAGTCCCTACATCAGCTCAATCAGGGAAAATGCTTTTCAGTGGCTTGCCTTTTGACCTAAGACTTTAAAAACGTTTTTAGACGTGATCTTTTCAAAGCTGTGCTGGGGGATTTCCACTCCCTTGCTGGTTTAAAATGCTCGTTCTGTTGTTTCAACCACAAAGCTTACGCTGGCGCTCTCTCTCTCTCTCTCATTTTCTGTCCATTGAGGACCAGCTACAGTTTTCAGGTACGACTTTACCAAAACGTGTCTTGTTACTGCTGGCAGGTGCCTAACATTGCTACAACTAGTTCTCATCTCTGAAGGACTCCTCAGGGGTGAGTTGTTGCACACAGGGGTGTGAGCAGCACAGGGCTCTGTTGGGGGAAGGCTGCAGACCTCAAAACGTTTCAAGAACCAAATTCAGCCACTGAACCAGCAAAGCAGAGATGGGATGTCACAGGGGTAAGTGATGATGCCTTCTTACCAAAATTCCTGTTGGTGCTCGGGAAGGTGGCAAAACATCCAGGTATTGCCAGAGAAGTTATTTTCCAGTTGTGGAAGAGGTCATTTTAAAGCAAAAAAAAAAAAAATCCCAAATACTGTAACAATTTTGTATTGATTTAACGTGGAATTTTTAAATAAAACTAAATTAATGAATGATTAGGAGATCCAGAGAAAAGAGTAGATGTACAAATAAGCAAGCTGGATGTGTAATCAAAGCTACTTCAGCACCAGACATACTTCGTTACTTCTAAGACTGTGGGGTTTTTGTTGTTTGTGTTATTTGGTTGTTGGTGTTTTTTAACTACTATCAGTGTTGTGATCTGTGCCTTAAAAAAACAATGATGTCTGGTCTTATGGGGATTTACTGTAATGCTTGGCTGCAACTCTATGCAAAGGAAAACCTACCGCCTTCCTCTGCTTAGTGAGAATTTGCCTACAGAGATTAGCAAATTGATGCTTGCATAGTAAGGTTTTACTGTGCTTTGAGAAGAAGGTAATACTGGAATTTTAATTGGATAATATTGTCTATATAAAAAAGAAAATATTTGTCTCCTGCTGTCCTCTGCAGCGACATCCCCTGTGGGGCTGCAGGCACATATCCAACAGACATTATTGCTGTTAGAAATACCTTCTCCTGGGTACCAGCTGGTCACTGTACCACAGTTTCTAAGTGATTAGGCCAACAGCAGGGCAGCTCCTGAGGCTGGCTTGCTGCCAGGTTGAAGTAGGAGTGAGCCCTGAGTATAAGTGGTGGGACTATGGGGGGCCACAGATGATGCAGCTAGGGTCCTTCTTCCCTATGGGTACTCTGTAAGTGAGTTTGGTTGTCAGCAGTCAAGATGTTGTAACTCCTCCTGGACTGGAAGGGACAAGGGTGATCCCCTAGTGATGCCAGATGTCATTGTCTGCTGTTTTCACATGACTTCATGTAATCTGCTATATCTAAAATATGTATTTCAAAGTGTATAGCCAACTCTTGCCTGTTCTACTACATATGTTAAAAGCTAGGCTGTATATTTCTTTGTCCCCAAAATGGGGTGTTTTTCTGGAGGAAAACTACTACTTAGTAGTAAGTCAAGGAAAATTGTTAGCAGTTTTAATTCAAGATACTGGATGCAAGTAGTCTATTTAGTTAATAAGGCAACATGGAGAGGGACATTTTAATGCAAAGTATGTTCCTCTTTATCATATTTCTGCCTGTCAGCTCCCAGTGAAGTGAACTGATCTTAGACCTCTAAATTTGACAAAACTTTCCCCACTGTGACCAGGACAGGATTCTGACGCACCATAAAAGGCAGATAATTTTTAGAGGGAGGGACAGGGCATCTTCTAAGAGTTGTCTCTACCTGTGGCTTAGGGCAAAGCAGTAGACCTGAACTAGAGCTAGGTGTATAGGAACATAGGTGTATAACTTTTTCCAGTGCCCTGTTTTATGTATTTCATGGAAGCACGATAAGTAGGAAGCAGTCACTGTGCTTTTTACCAGGCAATACCCGAATCCTGGAGAGCAGCTGAACATTGACTCCCCTCTCACAGTGAACTTGGCAAAAGCTGTGCTCTCATCCTCCATTTGCTGGGCAGCAGAACCAAGGTTGCTGTCATATTCTCCGTGCATGATGACCAAATCTGTAATAACGACTCACATATTTGCCCTTCTCAGTCTAAAGAATGTGGTGGTGTGAAGGTTTCGGTGCTGTAGCCGGCTGTTCGCTGACAGCTCATGGGGTGATCTACTGACCTTTGTGCAGGGCTTGGCATTGTGTGAGAGAAAGCTGGAAATACATATTTTCCTTTTAAAGAAATGACCACATTATAGGGATGGTTTTCTCTGTGTGCAGTATGTATGTGTTTCTAGCTAAAAAAGTTGATCTATCTCCAGTAGTTAAGTGTGGTATCAGCGTTGCACACCACTTCTCTCCATTCTGACTGCTGGTGGTATAGATAGGCAGCAGCGCTTCTAGAGGGAAAGTGTTTCAACTTGACTTTAAAAGTGTTTATTTTATATATAGTAAGTCATGCCCATGCTGATTTTTATCCTTGTTGTCACGTTCTCCTCACACATTACTCAGTTTCTGAAAGGTGAGATATACTAAGTGTGGAACACTGTAATGGAAAATATTTGGGCTCAGTTTCTGGTAGTCCTGGTAGTCTTGGAAGACTGCACATACCATATTGGCTATACAAATAAGGAATAATAAAACTTATGTTCATAGAAGTATAGGGGTTGGAAGGGACCTTTAGAGATCATGTAGTCCAACACCCCACCAAGTTTGGTGTAGTGGTCTTTAAAACAGGGTAGCTCACATTAAGAAAGTTTATGAAAATTCTCCCCTTTGGATTCCAGTGAGATTAAAGAATCATAGAATAGTCATAGTTGGAAAAGACCTTTAAGATCATCGAGTCCAACCAGTAACCTCATGCTGCCAAGCCCATCATTGAATCATAACCCTCAGTACAGATGCAGCGTGCATCTGCATACAGTGCCGATGTGTAAAGATTTGTTCCAGAAGCGTTTTGCATGTGCTGCCATTGGTGCAGGCAGGGCTGGGATGCTGAAATGGTGGGGAGGTGCAGCTGGAAGCATTTTGTTCTGCGCTGCCCTTGACCTCTCCCTCTTGGGTAGCTGTTTATAGGCCCTGGGCATAGCTTCTCGTGATCCACACTACTTTTCTATGTGCAGTCAGAATTGATTCTATTTATTTCAGTACACAGAAACTTGTTTCTTTAGACATGTAGATTTTCAGTGCCTGTAGATCGGGGTGGGGTTTTTTGGTGTGTGGTGCATGCCGTTACAGTGGAGCTGCAATGAGAACATTGTCGCTGTGGTCATCCTGTGGCCGCCACAAGAGCATCTTTGCACAGCGTGAGCCTGCCGCACTCTGATATTGTCAGGCGGCGTTACAGTTCGCACGCTTGCTGAAAACTCACGGTGTACACAAAGAAAGGATGCCTTCCCCCTGGTCTTAGCTGTGAGCAGGCAGAAGTGAAAGCATCCCTCCTCTCCCACGCGGGCCAGGCAATAGCGTAAGCAGGAAATTGATTCCGTTAACCATTGGCGTGTTCTCACTGTCACAAAAACGCACTGTTTTTCCCCCCCGATGGTTTCTCTTTGGTTTCAGTGCAGACAGTGTGAGCGTGGGCGGGCCTGGAGTGTGTGGAATCCTGAGATGGAAGAAGAGCCTCTCTGATCCACCTCGAGTCACCGGTGGGTGCTGGGACGGGAGTTATGTGCCGTCCGCTCTGGTTTGGATTGCCTCCCGCTCAATACTGGCAACTGGCCAGGCTAGCACAAGGGCTACCATTCCTTGTCTCCTCTGAGAGTGTCTCCCAGTCCTGATTCACCTCCTCAGTTTGGGTGAAGTGTCATTATCCACAGGCTCTCTCTTGGGGCAGCCTGATTCTTCCAGCAAAGCAGCTTCGAACACTGCAGCAAGCCTCTTGCAAGGCTGGTAGCAGTGTCAAACATCCCTTGACCTCCAGGCACCCAGAAGTTTCTGCTCTGCTCCCTTTCACCTGAGGTGCTCTTTCCTGTGTCCTGAGGTATCCTCAGCTGTGCAAACACACTACTGAGAGAGGCTGAGGTGGAGGAGGTGCTTTTGTGGAGGTGCTTAGAGTTCCATTTTTAGGAATGGGATGTGGGTTGGGTGCGTCATGGAGGTGTTAAAGGAGATAAAGGCTCTCATTTCAGCAAGACAGGTGGAAGCTGTTGCAGCACAGCAGAGTGGTGCTCCTTGCAGAAAGAGGTGGGAATTAAACGTGGTTGATTTCATGAGCAGCAAGAGCTCTAAAGCTGTTCCTGCAAGGAATTTTGAGCAGTGACTGTGTTTTTTTCTTACTGGATCCCATAACTTTGTTGCCTAAAACATATGTAACGTTGTTCACGTCAGCTGGAAGTACTTGTGGAGTTGAGGTAGACTCTTAAAGGCAAAATGGGTAAAATGTAAATTTTAATGTTTTTTTTTAATGTGTTGTTATGCAGCACGGCGTTAGCTTGGTAAACCATAGCAGCAAGTGACACAAGTGTTGGAGTGTAATAGGACTCAGGCAATTGGATGCCTTGTAAATGGGAGCGAGCTCTAGTAAGAGAGAGGGTTTCAGGGTTCTCACCAACCCACGACAGAATGAGTTGGTAGGAAATTTGTTCTGTAGGTAGTCTATGCTGGGGAAGTTTCCTGTGACAGTTCTCTATCTGCCTTTGAAGCAGCAGGCACCAGGCTGGTAACCCCTGGGGCTGCATTTTTGGCATCTCTCATTGACGTAAGGAAAATAGAATTGCTCCATATTAAGTGTCAGAGAAGCAGGAACCCCATTTTCAGAGGAGAAAAGGTCAGCCATTTTAAAATGAAAGGAATCAGACAGACAGTTGTCTCTGGTTTGAAGAAGAAGGTTGTTCATTTGGAGGGACCAGACAGGTAGGGCAAGGGGCAATGTGCAAAAGCTGGAACTTAAGAGGTTCCAAAAAAACACAAGGAAGAATTTTTTCACTGTGAGAGTGATGGAGCACTGGAACAGGCTGTCAAGATGGGTTGTGGAGTCTCCTTCTCTGGACACATTCAAAACTCACCTGGACGAGTTCCTATGTGACAAGTTGTGGTGGTTTAGCCCGATGTCCACCCAGTCATAAAATCACACTCCTCCTAAACTGGATAGGAGAGAGAGGGAGAAATATAACAAACAGCTTGTGAGTTAAGGTTGTAGAGATCACTCGGCAATTAGCGTCACGGGCAAAACAGACTCAACTTAGTGAGAAAAAAGGTTTGATTTATTAAAGAAACAATACGAGCAGGAAGATGAGAAATAAAAACCATCTTAAAAACACCTCTCCCCACCCCTCCACTTCCCAAGACTCCCTTTCCTTCCCCAGCCAGCGGTGCAGGGGATGGGGGATGGGG
>WBNH01005523.1:40196-54855 GCA_013401255.1 Urocolius indicus
CTCAAATCTGTTATTCACAGAGGTGTTACCTCTACCACGAATTGGCCAGGCCTGGGTCAGGTGCAGGGTCCAGCTTAGAACTGACTGGCCCTAACCCTGTAAGCCTCAGAGGAAGCTTCTGGAAACTCTCTTTTTTTTTTTTTTTTTTTTTTTAAAGAAGCCACCCCTGTAGCCCCCTTGCTACCAAAAAATCTGGCCCAGGCCAAAACCACTACACCTGTTCCTGCTCTGGCAGCAGGGGGTTTGGACTAGATGATCTTTTGAAGTCCTTTCCAGCCCTTGAGATTCTGTGATTCTGTGAGTCTTCATGCCTGGAATGTGATTAGGGCTCATACTCCTGTGAGTTACCTACATGAGATGATCATTTGTTCTGGACTAAGTCTGCCACTCAGCCTAATGGAGGGCAGGGAGGCTCTCACCAGCTGGGCAGGTAAGTGTTGTGTACAGCCATGAACAAGGGTGCTGAGCTGCAGAAGCATGCAAATCTTGCTGTGAAATGCAGTTTTGTCGGTTAAGTGCATTGGCTTGGTTTTGAATCAGGTACTTTGCCAGTCTACTGGATTTCCTTGCCCAGTAGTCTGTGGCAGTGCTTGAACCGCACATGTATGAATCACTGCTTTCGTGGGCCAGGAATCCACTGCAGCAGGGTGATGTGTCAGTACTTGGCATACTGTTTCATGCCAGCCATAAGGTTATTAGTGGTGATGGGTTGGTTGTGCTTCCCCACGAAAGCATCAGATACCCGCAATGACTTTACAGGGGCTGAGTCAGAGCTCTCGAAGAGAAGCTGGTGCCAGTAAGAGTGACTGGAGTCACTGGCAGGGCGGGTGATGCACACAGAGAAGAAAGAGAGTCCCACAGCACCGCTGTAAAATTGAGCACTTCCCCCGCAAAGGCATCTGAGAGCTCAGGTGCCTTGTGCTTTTGTACACGTCCTGTAAGGAAAAAAATGTCTTCTGAATGCAAAGCCACAAAAAATGAAAACCAGAGTACCTCTAGGTCCTGAGCTACTTGCAAAGAAATGACTGCAGGGTTGAGAGACTGGTGGCAAATGGCAAGGTCTGTGGCTTGGGGCTGGAAACAAACATTACTGTTTTTTCCTATTAGACAATTAGCATTGCATTTCTGTGCTGTGTATGAGCTTTGGCAAGTTGAGAGAAAAAATTAAGTCACGCTTTTGATTGCAGTCTTGCTTTTCTTTCTTTTTTTTCCCACTGCTTCTTTCATGCAGGATTAATATAGCCAAGAACTTGCACATAATTAAGTCAAACCTTGAAGAAAAATAAGATTAGAGTTTACTGCTATACATCAGTGATCAACAGGAAAAAGAAAGATGACACGTTAAGAGGCCTTGAATCCCGTGTCACCTAAACTGAAGGTAAAATCCCCTTTTCTTTTCCCTTTTTGCATGCTCCTTGCTGTGAACCGCGAAGCTGACTGCTGCTTGAACCAGTGCAGTGAACTCATGCAGTCTTGTGGTGGGCTCTGCGTTAAGTGTGGACTTTCCTGGCAGACATTAGGGCCAAGACTTGGCCTCTGCTTTCCGCAGCTGTGTCTGTTAGTCTTGTAATTTTTTTTTTTTTTGAGACTAAGAGCTGCTTCTCAAAGCATTTTGTTGTTCTTCAGTAGCTGTTGCTTCTTCTGAAGTCTGTGGCCACCAGGCCGCTGCCGATGCCAGCCCTCCGGTGGGTGGCATCCCGCTGCCAGCAGTACCCAGGGTGCTGCACCTGCCCGTGAGTGCTCGAGGGCATTCTCCCTGTGCCTGCTTCCCAGCGCAGCTCCCATGGCCTGTGATGAACCCGCCGCTCTCTCAGGCATCTTCACGCGCCAGAACTCTGCCAGCGCCATCTCACTGGACTTCGAGCCTGATGCCAACTACAAGTTTGTTGAAGCCTTGGAAGAGCGATACAAGTGTGCCTACTGCCGCCTCGTGCTTCGCAATCCCCACCAGACAGGATGCGGGCACCGGTTCTGCCAGCAGTGCATTCTGTCTCTGAGGTCAGTGCCAACTCCTCCTGCACCCACCAGCTCCCCATGCTCCCTAAAAAGGAAGTCACCACCTTCTATAACAAAGCAGTGAGTGCCATAGTAGTGACAGTACCGATCTGATACCGTGCTGAAGGAGTCAATGGAAAGACTCTGTTGAGCTTGAGGTCTGCATGCTCAGAGCTTTAAAGGTGTCTTTAAAGACCTTGCCCGGTGCTGGCGAGGAACACTTCGGTAACTGCAGGGAAGTCAGCAAAGGACTGGTTGACATAAGCTTAAGCAGTAGTGCATGAGATGCCATTTCAGCCTGCCTGCCTAGCACTGTGCTGGTCAAGTGGGTTTGCTGCATTAATGTCTCATGCTACTGGCACCAGTGGTTAGATTAAGCTGTTTTCATTTGATTCTCATACAATTTCTTTTGACTTCATTGGATTTACAAAACTGATGTTAGTGTTACCCGATACTACAGTCACACCACGGGCCTGCTGGCATCCATCTGCTCAGGATGCACCTGCAGGTACAAACGAGTTTAGCCCACAGACCCATGTGGGAATCCATTACCTACTCTTTGGTGTACCCCAGAGTGGGATTTGGCCTAGGCAAGCTGCAAAGGGGCCTGTTTATGTGGATGGATGTTGCCATTTACCTTTTTATGAATTTGCGATGCTGTTTTCTCTCTGGGTTATGCCCCATTTTGCACTGTCTCATTGTCTTCCCCATTCCTTATTGCACGGCTTCTGGAAGCCTTTTAAGACAGGAGCCATTAGATCTTCTTCTGCTGGTGCAGCAGGGAGTGCACTGCCTGCGCTGGGCAAAGGCTGCACTTAATGTACGCAGTGGGATTTTTTTTTGGGTAGGACATTTGCGAGCAGCAGATGGTCAGAGCGTGACAAAGTCCTCTTAATTAAAAACCATCTTATTAATACTCATAGGACAAACTCTGCTTTCTGTTACATCTTCATTGTCACAGCTTAATGGCCTTTTAGAGCTGTGGGCAGAGTTTGGCTGTGCAGTTGCCAGATGAAAGAGTTTTCAAAGCACACATGTTTTTTGTGGTATCTAGTACTGACTTCTGACATATTTGGATTCTAGCACAGCCCAATTTTGTAAAATAAACTTTCTGCGGGTTAACATGACTTTCCTTTTGATCTAGAGAACTGAATGCTGTACCCACCTGCCCGGTTGACAAAGAAACAATAAAAATGCACGAGGTAAGTGGCTGTAGTTTTACTTCAGCAGTCAACATGTGCATGGAGAAGCCATGACAGCTGAGAACAAGGTGGCTCTTAGCCTGTTAGTCCTCAGAGACAGAGAAGCTTTTGTCTCTGAAATGTTGCTAAGGGAAAAAGTGTATTCAGTGATGCTCTCCCAGAAAGGAAGTGTGGGTGTATAACTAAAGCTTTGTTTTATACCTCACGCTCTGAAGTTATTGTAGCCTTCTGTATTTCCAGTACAGTGTAGAAGTGTTTCACAAAGTTTTAAATTTTCCCTAGTCATCAGATGCCTTTTTTAGTGGAGGGTTTACTGGCTTGCATTTTTAATGCCTCATCTTGCTGAGTTATCTTGTTTATTTGATTGTCTTTGTTTCGCTTGGTGTAATTTGCTGCCTTAACTATTTCCATTATATCTCATTAACACTGCAGACCTAACTT
The DNA here is from genome assembly GCA_013401255.1 of Urocolius indicus. NCBI lineage: Eukaryota > Metazoa > Chordata > Aves > Coliiformes > Coliidae > Urocolius > Urocolius indicus. The sequence continues at coordinate 43,835 of WBNH01005523.1, forward strand.
ACTTTTGTCTAACTTTTTAGAGGAAATTATAAGTTCATGCTTCTTATTTTGCAAACTACTGGGTTTTTTGTGTTGTTAAGTAAATGCAATTGTCCTTACTTAATATGCCAAGGCTTGAAAGTACACTACGTGCTTGGCCCTGCCAGAACGAATTTTACAGTGAAATCAAATGTCTCCTGCTCTCTCTCCTTCTCCTGATAGGAAATTGTAATCCAACTGTTATTGTGATTTTTTGGTTTTTGGCTGCTGTCTTCTACTTTGTGCAATTTTTGTTGGCAATAGTGCAACAGTGAGCAGCTTTATTATGCTCCTTACAGGAAGATCTCTAACTAAGATTGAAAGTTTGCTCTGGGGGCTTAGCTTGCTTCTGCATACACAACTGAGAACAATGCTGTTTTCTCAGAGGTTACAGAAGGGGTATCTCGACATCATCTCCATCCCAAAGACGTGCTTTGCACTGCCTGAACATCAGAGGAGCGTGCACAGAGATGGTTTGTCCTTTGGGGCCTGTTAGCTCCGACTGCTTTCTTCCAGATACTGACAGGCTCTGGCAGTGGTTTTACAGCTCCTGAGCCGCTAATCCTGCTGGCTGCAGGATGGATCAGCACCCAGGGAATAACCATATGGGGGAAAAAAAAACCTGTGCTTGTTAAAAAATTAATATATGTGTTAGTAGATATTTTAGTATACATTTTCAGAATGAATGACCAAGAACCATACTTTCAATTATGGAGTCTACACGTGCATGCTTAAAAGATTTGTTGTGAGGTTGTGCTTTTTTATATCCTTCATCACATCCTACGTGACTGCATACAAAGACCTGTTTTTTTCCTTCACAGGTATTCAAAGACAACTGCTGTAAAAGAGAAGTTCTCAACTTGCACGTCTTCTGCAAAAACGTCCCTGACTGCAATTCAAAAATCATTCTGGGACGATACCAGGTTAGTTTGCTTGATCAAATTTTGAAGCCTTTGGTTTTCATGCAAAACTCTGGGTGTTTGTGATAAGTGAAATTCCATTGATTGTCTTCAGACTTTGGATTTTTTTGTAGCAACGTGTTGCAAGTACAAAGTTTTTGACTTAGCTACACCCTGTAAGTAACAAATGTTAAGCTCAAAATATTATGGCTGTTTAGCTTGTTCCAGCTTTGCCTTAGGTTATTTGTTTGTTTAGTAAGAATCATTTGCTTTATGTAGATTTGGTACATTCACAGTGTCTCTACATACCTTCTGTATGCTTGAGCACCATGTGATGGTTGACACAAGAAAACATGGCAAGACCTACTGGCCATTTGGGCCATTTTTGGTATATCAATTGAATGGAAAGTGGAAGTCAAACACGGGACTCTCCAAATTTTCAGGCTTGCTTTAGTTCTGACGTTGGAAAAGGAGAAAGTTTATGGAGGAAAAAGTATTCAGAGTTTTGCCTGTTACTAAACAGCCAAATGTTTCTGTGGGTCTGTTGGGGACGTGTAGATGTGGTGAAATACTCTGGGGTTTGATTTGCTGTCGCATGTTGCAGGAGCATCTTCAGCAGTGTCTGTTTGAAACCGTGCAGTGCACTAATGATGGATGTTGTGATCAAATTCTTCGGAAAGACTTGAAAGAGCATTTGAGCCAGCACTGTAAATTTCGAGAAGAAATGTGTCAGTACTGTAATAAACACGTGGTGTTAATTAACCTAAAGGTAAGATTATAAAGCATTCCCTGAGAATCCGTAGCACGTTTTGCCTCTCGATGTTGCTGGGTGAGAGTTTGCAGCGTTGCAATGGGGCTGAATAATAAATGTGCTTTACATACTACCAATTACTGTTGCTCTCTTCTAAACAATGTGATATGGGGCTTGTAAGTGTACGTTTGGGATCAGCTTCCTGTATGTATGTTACTTGACAAAAATGCAAGCCATTACTTTGTTTTGTTTCCTTTTTCTCCAGAATCATGAGAAAAACGACTGCCCTGATTATCCTGTGCCTTGCCTCCAAAACTGTTCACAAATAATTCTGAAAAAGGAGGTACTATTGTTCTTTTTGTACACTCTGTGATTCAGCAAATAACATGCATTGGTGAAAACAGAAAGTATTGTTGCAGACCACGTGGACCACATGACAATAAAACTTGATTGCTCCCGGTATTCTCTTTGTTTGGTCCTAAAAGGGGTATGTGTCCCATGTCACAAGTGAGGCATCCCATTGCTGCAAACCCTTGGCATTTTGCAGTGTGGAAAAGTCTCTTACTAATACTTACTGACGCTCAGCACACATTTCCCTGTTTGCATGATCAGTGGTGTCATGACATTGGCCTTTACTCACCCTTTATGCAGGCATTCAGATTTATCAGTGCTGCAGATCACTTCATATTTGTTTCATTACAAGTTTCTTTGTCAATACCTGCAGATTGAAAAGCACCACGCAGTGTGTCCTGAGGTGGAAGTGGACTGCCCATATAAGCAGTATGGCTGTCTTGTAAAGGTACTGGTTTATAGATTTTTGTTACGGGGCTGGAATTTGTCTCCCAAACCAATCAGAGTAATTAGTCAAAACAGCCAGTTTTTGTTCTTGTACTGCCATTTTTAGTACTGGCTAAGGTGCTGTACTAGAGTCAGGGCTGACATTCCCTTGTTTTCAAAGCACATTTTTAAATGTTTGCATCGATAATTTTTTTTACTACTGGCTTAAAAAATCTGTGTATCTTATTATTCTATTTTTTTTGCTTCCTCCTCTGCCTCATTAAGCTTAAAAGAGGCAAACTTGCTGACCATGAAAACAGCGCCCTGAGGGAACATATGCTACAGATTTTAGACAAGAACTCCCGCTTGGAAGAACAGGTAAGTCGTATTTAACCAGCACTCTTCAGCGGTTCTTGGCTGGTTGGAGCACAATACGAGATTCTGCATTTCTGGCCTGCTTTAGCACAGCTATGCTTTTATGGTTTTATTGTCTTTGCATGCCTCAGAAGTCAGAATAAGCTCTTCTGTGAAGTCAGTCAATTAGATGGAAACCTCTCTGTGCACAGGCACATATGTTCTCCACCAAGCACAGTGGGAGACTCATTGCCATTGCTCACCTCATTTGATTTTGGTCTCTGCTTACAGGGGATAGGAGGTTTGGAGATAGTGCATTGTAAAGTTTCAGTGCCCAGTCAGATTGCTCTACAAAGGAGCTGTTAGGTGTCCAAGTCACCTCCTATGTAGAGGCAGCATGGAGTAGTGCAGAGCCAGTTGCAAGCAGCTTTCATCTCCTATCTCTTCTGCAGCTCCCAGCATATGACAGTGGGTGTATGTCCAATCCTACTAAGGTGAATGTATCCAAACTGATCATTGACTTATTCTTTTGCTTGTTTATCCTAAAAAGAAGTGCCTCAGATTGCTGCAATATGGTTTTGGAGTTGATATCCCTCACTGGCTCATCTCTTTTACTGATTAGGCCTCTTTAGAGGAAAAAATACCTAAGTATACACATCCACAGAAATGCACATCCACATGTGTGCATCTAAGTACGTGTTATCCCACTATGGAGGTAAATAGGTAATCGTGATGGGGATGACACATCTGAGTCTCTTTGCACCTGTTGCTACACAGATCTGTTAAAGGGTGTGATTACCTTATGCTCAGTTCTTGCCAGTGCTTACCGTAAGTTTTAGGGGCTTTGCATTATAAACTTTTCCACTTTGTCCTATATAGTCACATATGTTTTAATTCGATTGCTGTATATTTTGGTGTGCCTTAGTGTTTTACTCTGTTTTCTTTCCATCTGTAGATATCTGACCTGTATAAGAGCCTGGAATGTAAAGAGATTAAAATACAGCAGCTAGCAGAGGCCATTAAAAAGTGTGAGAAGGAGTTCAGGCAGTTTACACAACTGTTTGGTAAAAATAGCAACTTGATGGTAAGCACGCAGGTAAGACATTGGTTTTACCTTTTTTCACAATTGTTTTATTGCGTCCTGAAATATGTTTTTCCAGTAACAGTTGCCATTAATAGCAGGACAGTAATAATTCTCCCACACACTTTACAAGCCCTTGTTGGTTTGGTTTTTTACAATACAGTGGTGTCTTGCAGCAAAACTGAGAAAGTGTGGGCTGGATGATCAGGTAGTGAGGTGGATTGTTAACTGGTTGAAGGGAAGAAAGCAGAGAGTTTTGATCAATGGGGCAAGGTCTAGTTGAAGGCCTCTATCTAATGGAGTCCCTCAGGGGTTGGTGCTGGGACTGGTACTGTTTAATCTATTCATTAATGGCCTTGATGAGGGAACAGAGGGCACTGTCAGCAAGTTTGCTGATGATACTAAACTGAGGGCAGTGGCTGACACACCAGAAGGCTGTGCTGCCATTCAATGAGACCTGGACAGGCTGGAGAGTTGGGCAGGGAGAAATCTAATGAAATTCAGTAAAGGCAAGTGTAGAGTCTTGAACTGGGAAAGAAAAACCCCATGTGCCAGTACAGACTGGGGAATGAACTGTTAGAGAGTAGTGTAGGGGAAAAGGGACCTGGGGGTCTGGTGGACAGCAGGATGACCATGAGCCAGCAATGTGCCCTCGTGGCCAGGAAGGCCAATGGCATCCTGGGGTGTATTAGAAGGGCTGTGAGCAGTAGGTTAAGAGAGGTTCTCCTCCCGCTCTACTTTGCCCTTGTGAGACTGCATCTGGAATATTGTGTCCAGTTCTGGGCCCCTCAGTTCAAGAAGGACAAGGAGCTGCTGGAGAGAGTTCAGCACAGGACCACCAAGATGATGGAGATGAGCATCTTCCTTCTGATGAAAGGCTGAGGGAGCTGGGGCTCTTCAGCTTGGAGGAAACTGAGGGGTGACCTCATTAATGTTTACAAATACATAAAGGGCAAATGTCAGGAGGATGGAGTCAGGCTCTTCTCAGTTATGTCCAATGACAGGACAAGGGACAATAGGTACAAGCTGGAGCATAAGAGGTTCCAAAGAAATGTAAGGCTAAAGCTTCTTCCCTGTGAGGGTGAGGGAGCACTGGAACAGGCTGCTCAGATGGGTTGTGGAGTCTCCTCTGGGGACATTCAAAACCCGCCTGGACGAGTTCCTGTGTGACCTACTCTAGGATGCCTTGCTCTGGCAGGGGAGTTGGACTAGATGATCTTTTGCGGTCCCTTCCAACCCTTAAGATTCTGTGATTCTGTGGTTCACTTTAACCAACAAAGAAGTTTGGATGTCTAATCTGGGCACAAAAAGCATGGTCCAAATCCTCATGGCCAGATCCCCATGGCAAATACGCAGGTGTAAATTTGAGTAGTCAGTCGAATGAAGTGATATGGTGTGGATGGGTCTGAATGAGGGATGGCTTCTCTGTCAGTAAACATGCTAAATTAAACCCGAAGGAGCACTGGGATATATTCCTAAGCCAGCAGAGCACTACAAATGCACCATGTAGTTGATAGTGGCAACATTCTAAAAACTTCTTGATCTTGTTTCCCACAAAATGGCTGGTTTTATGTCTCTGCTTCCCACCCTCTTCCAATGGCATAAACTGGGAAGGCTCTGGCCAGTCACCTGGATAAGTCTGCACGCCTGGAATCACAAGTGAAACAGCTAATACAGATGGCAAACCAGCAGCAAAGTAAATTGGACTTGCGACCCCTGTTTGACACGATTGAAAATGTAAAGCAGAAGATTGCCCTGATGGAGACATACGAGCAGCGCTTGGGTACGGTGGCACTTCTGGTTCCTTTCTGCACGGGTGGGAGGGTTTTGCTGATAGGCTGGTAGCTGAGTAGAGGCTCTGGTGCCACAGACAGTCAACTGCATCTCTTCACTAGAAAGAGCTTTCTTTGTCTTGCTCCCTAAGACCAGCTTGTGGTGTTGTGTGCTGCATCCTTCCATCTTCCCCTGCTCCACAATGTCTCCCAGATTCCCAGGGCACTGCAAGGCCACACAGCTGGCCTTGGGAAGGCTGCTGCACTGTGATGGAGGCACTGGTGCTATCCATTAAATCCCATTTTTAGTTACTGGTTTTCCTTATTTAACAACCAGCTGCAATTACAATTTTTAAAAGTTAACAGCTGTAGTAACGCTAGTTCACAGACCACTCGGGCTTGAGTAGGTCTGTTACTCCAGCATGAGTCTGGTTGCTCTTTGTATCCAGTGTTTTGACAGATTTTTGGTTTTACCAAACATTTACCTTTTTTGTTTTTGTTTCCCCCCCCCCCACTTAGTTGTTCTGGAAGGCCAGTCCAGCAAACACGATCTCCAGATCAACGTTCACAAAGCACAGATCAATAAAAATGAAGAACGCTTTAAGCTTTTGGAAGGCACGTGCTACAGTGGGAAACTGATCTGGAAAATCACGGACTACAAGATGAAGAAGAAAGAAGCGGTGGAAGGCCGTGTGCTGTCCATATTCAGCCAGCCCTTCTACACCAGCCGCTGCGGGTACAGGCTGTGCGCCAGGGCATACCTGAACGGTGACGGCTCGGGGAAGGGAACGCACATCTCTCTCTACTTCGTCGTGATGAGAGGGGAGTTTGACTCGCTGCTACTGTGGCCCTTCAAGCAGAAAGTTACGCTCATGCTTTTGGACCAAAGCGGGAAAAAAAATCACATCGTGGAAGTCTTTAGAGCTGACCCCAACAGCAGCAGCTTCAAAAGGCCGGACGGAGAAATGAATATCGCCTCCGGGTGCCCGCGCTTCGTGCCGCACACGGTCCTGGAGAACGCCAAGAACACCTACATCAAAGACGACACCCTCTTTTTGAAAGTGGTGGTGGATTTAACCGACTTGGAGGAGCTGTGACAAGCCTGCCCAATTAATGCGGCTGCTTTAACCGCTACAAAACGCTTTCTTGGTGACTACCAGCCATGCAATAGTGAATAGCCACTAGTAAAGCTACCAATCATGTTTCGAGGCTTTAGGACTGCATAACAGATAATGAATTGCCAAAGTGTCAGCCTTTCCTTTTTTAACCTTTTTTATTTTTTCCCCCAAGACTGCATTTTTAACGCAGGTCCAAGTCCAGTTGGATGCGAACGTGCATTCCATCTAGGCTCAGCTCAACCTGGGCTGGAGGGAACGCTTGTTCACATCACCAGAAGCTCCCCTAGGAAGCCTGCTGGAGCCTGTGGCCTCCAGGCCTGTGTACACAGCTGAAGCCAGGCCCAAGCGTGCAAGTGCATTTCATCTGCCTGAAACTGAAACACTGCAACAGCAGTGTGTTTGAAGGAATGTATCTTGATCCCTCCACCTCCTGGATTTTTGAAGTGGGGAGAATAGCTTCAGGCAGGCAGGGAAAACATTTGCCTGGGATCTTGCACGTTTATGGTTTTTTTAGTTTGTTTTAATTGTTTGTTTTTTCCAGAAAGCCTGGAGGAAGATGCCAATGCCTCATACTATTCTAGCCTGGTATTTCAGCTGTATAGAATACCCACAGGTCACAATAGCTTTCTTGTGTCTTTTCCATTCCTGCCTAGTGCCTTAGGACTGATTTACATTGGTGGTAAACATCTGCAGTCCCCATCTGAAGTCAAAAGAAGCCATAGGTACTTCTCACCTCTCGAGACAGGGCCAGAAGTGGGGTGCTGGGTCAGCCTGTCAGCTCTTGGCTGTGGTGAGCTGAAGGGGGACAAAACTCCTGTACGTTTGCTCCCACGTTTGCACAAAAGAGATGTTTTCTGGCCTACCAGCTCTACGGAAGGCAGGAAGAGCTTTGGATATCTGCCTGAGCAAGCACCCACGTAACGTGCACAGTTCCCATCTGCTAGAAGTGGGGATGTTTGGGAAAGGAGGAGTAAAATGGACTAGGGAGTGAGGTTTCCGTAAGAATCCAGTTCTCACAGGTAGTGCAGCTCAAGCATTCATTAAAAGGCGAGGCAGCTGCTCAGTAATGACTGCTGACTCTGAAGTATGCCTGAAGATCTTAATATTGTATTCCAAGTTCCCTCCAAGGGAAAGTGTGCATCGCACAGGGTTTACTGGAGACGCGCTAAAACCACCGAGATCAGGCACTGAGGAGCAAGTGACAAAGAACACACGTGCCTTTTAAAAGCCTTTTGTGTGCCTGTTAAGAGGGACGTAATTTTGCACACTCCATCATTTTGTTCTTACAGGTGACAGAATTTTGTGTCTGTCTTATCTCAGGTAGTGAAACACCACAATGTTATCCATTGCTCCTGCGGTCCACTGGCAGAGCAAACCTGAGCATGTCAAGAACCAGCAAGAAACCAAGCGGTCCACTGGCAGAGCAAACCTGAGCATGTCAAGAACCAGCAAGAAACCAAGCTGGGTTTAGGCTAAGAGTAAACTAGGCAGGATAAAAATGAAAATGGGGCACAGCCTGCATGGTATAAGGTAGAAAATTCAAGCGGGTAAACGTGTCAAAATCAAAAATGCCTTTTCTGTGCAGGATGTTGATATCAACTGAAACAATACAATTTGGGGACCAAGATGAAGGCAAAATACTGTATTTTGTATCTGTTATCTCATTGCTAGGCATTTACTTTCCCACGGGGTTTCTAGGGCATAATTCAGACACAAACATTTTTAAATGCAGGGGCAGGAGGGAAGAGACTTTAGTTATCTGTTACCTTATGGTGAGTTAGCACATCTGAAACAGTCATTTTGATCTAGATGTTCTGAAATAGTCATTGTGATCTAGATGTCTTTTTTCTTATACGATGTCAGGAGGTACTGGGCCACTGTAGGGACTTTCCATGTTCCCTGGGACAGATGGTGAGGGACAGATTTTATTCTCTTGTACAGCCACGACTGACTTTTAAGTACAATTTTGGCTGTACAACAGAGAGAATTAGGCCACATGTCCCTAACACTTTGTTACAGAAAGAGCAAGCTTGGTTTGAAAATGGTGTGGCGTTCTAGGACATCAATCCTGAGCCTCAGATGTGGACTTCATGTCGATTATTACTTTAATATTTATCATATAACCTTCAGAGTGGCGCAACCACTCATAGCTGACAGAGACGTACCACCTGAGTTAGCACATGGAGCGTGAAACAAAGAACTTGGACAGCTGAGGGAAGCAAGAGGGAAAGGTGGTGGTCTGTGTCTTGGCACGTTCCCATCCCTCTCTGCTTCCACCACCCCAGGCATAAAATGGGGATAATAATACTTGCAGAAGTGTTAGGGCCATTTAAATGTTTATGAGAGTTTTGAGCATGAAAAGAGATAAGTATTATTAAAACTCCATTTCTAAGTGTTAGAGTAGGTGACATAGTTAAGTGTTCAGTGTGTTCCTGGGCAGATTTTGAAAGCATGTTTGGTTTTAGCCAGTCCGTACTGCAATCTCTCCCCTCCCCTACCAAGCTGGGTTCATGTTTTTGCCACGAATATTCCTTTTACAATTTTGAAGCACAAAGAGTTCATCCTGGGAGATGGAAACATGCCTTTTGAAATACTGCCTGTTTTATAAGGAATTAGTTGATAATTTTTTTTTTTTTTAAAGACAGCCTTCTTTAAATTGTTGGGTTGGTTTTTTTTTTTTCTTACAACAGCTGAGTGATGTATGTTAACATTTTCAGTGATTTTTACTATTTGTAAACCAAGATTTAAAATTTCATCCCATTCCTAACAAAGAAAAAAGATGTTGTGTAGCATGAATTGTTTGGAACAGTTTTGATGTTGCATGAAAGACACCAAAAAAACTTTTCAATAATATCGTACTGGGCAAGTAACCAAAAAGAGCGTAGGGTATTTCTACATCAGCAGACAGAATGTTTTTAAGGTATTTATTGACAGTTTATAGTTGTTCCAATCTCTCTTACTACAATACAGGCATTTTTTTCTAGCCAAATGTCATTGCTGTGTATGTAAACTAATATAAGAATAAATTTTAGCATCCTTCTGGAGTGAAAGTGGCATGTCTTCCTTTTGGCTGGATATAAGCAGACTTTTTAGAAGGACACAGGGAGTAGTGGGTATTTGCTTACAATTTAAAAAAAAAACAAACCAAACCCCGCCACTGCTGTAGCGTAAGAATCAACGTGCTGCAGAGATAGTTTATACCTGAATATTGTAAAGCAACTGCACTTCAGAAATTGAGTAAATTCTAAGCCTAGAGATGGTCATCGAAGCTGGTGAAGAGTCTGGAGAACAGGTCTTATGAGGAGTAGCTGGGGGAGCTGGGGTTGTTTAGCCTAGAGGAGGCTGAGAAGAGATACGATTACTTTCTACAACTACCGGAAAGGGAGTTGTAGCAAGGCGGGGGTTGATCTTTTCTCTCTAGTAATGAATGATAGGACAAGAGGAAATGGTTTTAAGTTGAGTGGGGGGAGGTTTAGATTGGACATAAGTTTTTCACGGAGAGGGTTATTAAGCATTGGAATGGGCTGCCCAGGGAGGTGGTGGAGTCACCATCCCTAGAGATACTTAAAAGACATGTAGATGAGGTGCTGAGAGATACGGTTTGGTTTAGTGATGGGCTTGGCAATTTGAGGTTAGTGGTTGGACTTGATGATCTTAAAGGTCTTTTCCATCCCAAATGATTCTATGATTCTAAGCAAGATCAGACAAATATCCATGGGGTCTGAGGATCCATCAGAATCAAACCAGGACATTATTTCTGTTTGGAGTGGGTTTGGGTTCATGGTGAGGTTGGATTTGTTGCACTTCAGGGCTGTAACAGAGGAGCTGTTTCAGTATCCCACGATTACTGATTATTTCATGCCTGAGAACATGGTATTTTAAAAATGGGAATGGAAAACTTAGCAGGGTTAAGCCCAGCGTTGGAAATCAGCTTGGGGAAAAATGTTAGCATGTGACTCCCATTCCTGTGTGAGAGCTCAGACACCCGCTCGGTGCCACTGGGCACCTTCAGCTCTGTAAGCGGGGCACGTCAGCTGGAGGTGACGGTGACGGGACAGCTGTATTTTTCCCCGTGCTGCTGCCTTCCCCCGGCGAGTGGGAGCGGGAGGCGAGAGCCCAGCGCGGGCCACGCCACGAGCACCCTGCCGCAGCTCTGGCGGGGAGCCAGGCTCGCGTCCCCCGCGGCGGCAGCCTCAGCCTCAGCCTCAGCCTCAGCCCGGGGGCTGCGGGCAGGGCGGCGGGGGAGGCGGG
>WBNH01005523.1:54908-95474 GCA_013401255.1 Urocolius indicus
CCCCGGCGGCCTCCGGCTGCCCGAGGGGCTGGAGCATGGGCCGGGAGCGGGCGGGCGGGCGGGCGCTGCGTGGCCTCCGCTCGTGGGCAGCGCCAGCCCGCGGCCAGGCTGCTGCGGCAGCACCCCGCGCCGGCACTGACGGCGCCTTCGCCGCTGAATGACACGGAAACGGGGGTTTGGCCTCCGATTCCTGGTCGGAGAGGAGGGACCTCGGCGCGCACCTTCGCCACGGTGGCGGTGGGGCTGCCCTTTAGTGCTCGCTGTTTTCCCCTGCCTCCGCGCTGCGCTCCTTACCCCCCTCCCCCGACACTCTGTTATTGAACGGGCTTTTCACTCTCACTAGGTATGGATAACGGGAAGGATGACAAAAGTCGGACGCTTTGTGCAACTTCGCAAGAAGAGCAGAAAGGCCGAGGTAGACATTGCGAATCCGTTTCGGTGCTGTGATGTGACGTGTGCTGCCTTTTACATCAGTTACCGTGTTTGACCCTGGTGTTGTGCATCGTTACCTGCTAAGGGTCATAAACCACAGCACACTGGAAGAGGGTAAAAAAAAACCCCACCAGTTCCTCAAAACAGGGGTTCGTTGTGCTTAAGTTCTGTGAGGAGTCATTTTTGCAGCCCGTGGTTGATGATATGCTTTCACTGTTGTCTTGTGTTATCCTAAGGAAAAGAAAAAAGGAAACGAAAGCGCAGTCGAAGCAGATCGTCATCCATTTCATCCACATCATCTTCGAGCACTACGTCCACTTCTTCCTCTTCATCACGTTCATCGTCAAGGTCGTCTTCTTCAAGTAGCAGAGGTAAGCGACCTCCACGGGTACATTTGATGGCAGTTCTGATAGCACTCCTGGGAGCATTTAAAACTTAATTTAAATGTGGCTAAAGCACCACAAAGGGACTGTGTGACATACTCATACTAGGTGTTTGGGAGTGCTTCTCTGAACCTTTTCCTGTTGCTGTGCCAAGGTACCTTGCTCACACACAGTATGCAGCCCTTCTCTGTTAATTTAAATAACTTCAAAATAGAAACTGCTGTCAGGAGAAACATTCCCCTGTAACAATGTGCTGTGTATATTTTAAACTCTGCATTTTGAAAGAAGAATGAATACAAATCTCTTTCTGCTTCAGCCATCTATCAAGACCAGAGTTGGAGTGTTTGGTTTAGTTGTAATCTTGGTCATAACATGTCAAGCTTGTAAATGTGAAGACTCATGAAGTTTGTTAGCACCAGTGCCCCCAAGTTCAGTAGGAACTGAAACCATTGCAGGATTGAGACTTTCCATACTAAGCTGCTGCTTACAGTAGATGCTATCTGGGAGTAGGCATGGATTTCTTTTCGGTAGGTATAACTTGTGACTTTAAGGGGAATGTTTTGCTGTTTATACCAAGTCTGCATTATTTTGATATTCTGTGTCGAAATATTTGATATCACTTCAGGTAAATTACAAAATTACCACTTTAAAACAAAACGTATCAGGCTGAATGCTGAAGTATTTTTTGTCCTTTTTTTTTTACTGTGATTGTGGAGACTCTGGTGTCAACTAAAGTTCTCCTGATGACATGTTTAACATCAGGGTTGCCTGAAACTTCACCATCTGGTACTACACCTCGTGTGTTTGACTGTTTGTTAATAGAGACTTAGTTCTGGTTCTCTTGAAGCAAATTTCCATCTATATGGAAATATTACTGGTTCTTAAGTAAGTGGCTAGATTCAATGGGTCTGACCTGAATGCGTTCTGAAGGTATTCGAATCTATGAACTTGTACATTTGATGGGGCAGGATTGGGTGGGGTTGGTGGGGGGGGGGNATCTGGTACTACACCTCGTGTGTTTGACTGTTTGTTAATAGAGACTTAGTTCTGGTTCTCTTGAAGCAAATTTCCATCTATATGGAAATATTACTGGTTCTTAAGTAAGTGGCTAGATTCAATGGGTCTGACCTGAATGCGTTCTGAAGGTATTCGAATCTATGAACTTGTACATTTGATGGGGCAGGATTGGGTGGGGTTGGTGGGGGGGGGGTTCTTCTTTTCTTCTTGAATGAGTTTTATCCCATATGGTACGCTGTAAAGCTTGCTTGTAAAGTGAATTCAGACGTCATGTCAGTCACTGACTGTGTGGACATGCTCTCTGGCTAATCTTTTTTGAGAGAAAGAAGTCATTCTGCATTAGGCTGGAGTTGTCGGCCTGCACTTTACAGCTCTAACTTCCCCAAGTTTTCCCATTCTCAGGGGAGAGAAGGAGATCTAGCAAAAATGTGCTGCAAGGGCATGCTTAAACAACTCTACTCCAGCTAGGGGAGACAAGTCATGAAGTGATTGAGCTAAGACGGATAAATAGGTGTAGGTGCTTGTCCCTGTGGAGGGGAATAATTGTTCTGTGATTTCTGGAACAGGAGTAATGACTTCCAGTTGCAGCAGGAAGGATTTGAATTAGGTCTAGTAAAAATACACCCTGGCAGCAGCAGAGCAGCGGAATAGCTTTGCCTAACCTGTAGTTAAACGAACTCAAACGATGAAAGTTGACCCAGTCTCATGTGTAGCAGGAGTGAAGTTCACGTTCTTTGGGGCAGCAAAATGGAGATTTCTTCTGGCACTTCTGTCTGCGTTTCTCTCTTCTTATTTAGCAAATGCAGTTGTAACTCTGTCTGTTAGACACTGATCAGTGACTGGGAAGAATGAGAGAAGGGTGAGGGAAATGGTCTTCTCCGCCCTTGAGCTGTGTGCCCCACCAGCTTCCTCCAGTCTTGCTGGTAACGTAGGGTATATGGAAAATGTAGCTAATTTGAATGTAGAAAGTACACACTTTGCTGTGGAAAGAGATGTGTTGGGATACAGAAACTGGGAATGGAACTTGTTAGGTGAAGCTGGGCAGAGGATTCCCCTCAGACAGGAGGCAAGCAGGCAAATAGGGGCTAGAGCAAGGGAGGTAGGATGTTTGAGTATGGGAACAGATTGAGCTGGGGAGGAGGCCAGAGAGTGAGGAATGGCAGCTCAAAAAGAGTCATCAGGAGGGGCGATGGCCTGGCTTAGCCTAGAAAGTCAACAGTTCAGTGCAGAACTCTAGAGAAGTGCTTTTAGGGTTTGTGGCCATGAGAAGCACAGCTGGGATGGTGGGAGGCAAAAACTGAGACTGGAAGAGACGTGGGCAAAGGAATAAAACTAGGCAAGTTTGTTCACCATAGTGTAATTTTCAGAGTCTGGAAGGAAACCTGTTGTTCTTGAATGTGGCCCTTTCTTCATGTTGGCAAGCATTTGTAAGAGCCCCCTGGCCAGGTATGCCTGGGTGCTTTTAATCCAGTCTGTTGTTACCAAGAAGCTGGACATGATGATGATGGAATTAGTGTTTTCATCATTTCCTCAGACATGCTTCTGCTGCATTTGTCATTGGGAGGCCAAAAGAAGATTGCTTGGACAGCCTTACCTTAGCCTTTTCTAGCTCTTGAGTCTGGCTGTGTTCTGTTCTTTTGCCTGGAGTTTATTGTAGAGGAGCTGCAGAGCTGATAGCTTGAAGGCAGCACGTTGGAAGACTGGTAAGCAGTTTCACAGTCTCTCTAGGTTTACGGTCCCATAGTCAGAGCTGGTGCTCCAAAATTTACTTCCTCCCCTGCCAACCACAGTGTAAACTTCAAAATGTATGATTGTCTTACAGAACTTACTAAGAACCTTGAAGTTGGCAGGTGGTCGAGTAAGCATGAAAAGTTTTTCATTTGTCTTGAACAGTGGTAGTATTTTCAGTGATTTGGCAGCCCCAGCACTAGTTTTTGTTGCTTCCATTGAGAGCCAGGTTAAACAACATGGATATTTGGAGATAACAGACATTTGCAATCTGTTGAATATGGCTGGAGAAAGAAGAGACAAATCTTGTCTCTAATAATATAATATAATATATAGGTATTAAGTAATCACTGAGTAAATCGGGTACTTTCAGTTTCCTTGTTAGACCAGCAAGTGGCAGTAAGTTAGTTGCTTTTCTCAGGATTAGGTTCAACCAGCATTAATTGCCTTCTTACATGTTACGTTTCTGTATGTCTTATGTGTCAAACCCAGTGCCTTTTTCACAACATTACACTTGCAGGGGCTTGGGTTGGGTTGACTTTGTTTTTGGTTTTTTTTCTTTCAGATTCTCCCAAGTCTAAATCGAAGAAAAAGAAAAAAGAAAAACACAACAAAAAGGTAAATATTTACTGAGAGAAGTATTTAAGAGACAGAAAGTAGTTTTTCCTATTTTGGTAGCCTTGGGTGTCGTGTAAGAGGTAATGCTTTTGTCTGTGCCTGTGTCAGTCTGAGTCACGCTTTCAGGGTTACAGCAGGTGAGCTGATGCGTTGGCCTGTACTTGACTGTGTACCAGAGGAGAAATAATTTAAAGGCTCCTTTTGCCAGTTGTTGCTGGTCCAGCTAGAATTGAGAGTAGTCTCTGAAGAAAAGAGAAGTGAGGAATGTCAATAGCTTTGTAGGCTTTCTGTGAGAAGAAGCTATTTATAGCCAGAGAGAGAGAGGGTGGTAGGTTCTTGCTGTTGTAATTTTTCATTTTGTTCAGACCTTCTGTTCAGTTATTTTAATTTTATTGTGTATTGGGGTTACATTAAAAGAGAGTTAATGGAGGATCAGCACATTTCTGCTTCTCAAGGTCTCACAGGTTGTACTTCAGACAGCCCACGCTCAGCAGCAGTAAGGGCAGGCAGCAGCGTCTCTCCTGACTAGCCAGGTCATTGAGACCTACCCCTGCGTTTCCTTTTTGCCCTTGTTAGACTGTAAGCATGAGAGTATATGTCTTATACTTGTAGAAAAGGAAAAAAGAGAACAAAATGAAGAAAAAGAAGGAAAAGAAGAAAANCTTGAATGAGTTTTATCCCATATGGTACGCTGTAAAGCTTGCTTGTAAAGTGAATTCAGACGTCATGTCAGTCACTGACTGTGTGGACATGCTCTCTGGCTAATCTTTTTTGAGAGAAAGAAGTCATTCTGCATTAGGCTGGAGTTGTCGGCCTGCACTTTACAGCTCTAACTTCCCCAAGTTTTCCCATTCTCAGGGGAGAGAAGGAGATCTAGCAAAAATGTGCTGCAAGGGCATGCTTAAACAACTCTACTCCAGCTAGGGGAGACAAGTCATGAAGTGATTGAGCTAAGACGGATAAATAGGTGTAGGTGCTTGTCCCTGTGGAGGGGAATAATTGTTCTGTGATTTCTGGAACAGGAGTAATGACTTCCAGTTGCAGCAGGAAGGATTTGAATTAGGTCTAGTAAAAATACACCCTGGCAGCAGCAGAGCAGCGGAATAGCTTTGCCTAACCTGTAGTTAAACGAACTCAAACGATGAAAGTTGACCCAGTCTCATGTGTAGCAGGAGTGAAGTTCACGTTCTTTGGGGCAGCAAAATGGAGATTTCTTCTGGCACTTCTGTCTGCGTTTCTCTCTTCTTATTTAGCAAATGCAGCTGTAACTCTGTCTGTTAGACACTGATCAGTGACTGGGAAGAATGAGAGAAGGGTGAGGGAAATGGTCTTCTCCGCCCTTGAGCTGTGTGCCCCACCAGCTTCCTCCAGTCTTGCTGGTAACGTAGGGTATATGGAAAATGTAGCTAATTTGAATGTAGAAAGTACACACTTTGCTGTGGAAAGAGATGTGTTGGGATACAGAAACTGGGAATGGAACTTGTTAGGTGAAGCTGGGCAGAGGATTCCCCTCAGACAGGAGGCAAGCAGGCAAATAGGGGCTAGAGCAAGGGAGGTAGGATGTTTGAGTATGGGAACAGATTGAGCTGGGGAGGAGGCCAGAGAGTGAGGAATGGCAGCTCAAAAAGAGTCATCAGGAGGGGCGATGGCCTGGCTTAGCCTAGAAAGTCAACAGTTCAGTGCAGAACTCTAGAGAAGTGCTTTTAGGGTTTGTGGCCATGAGAAGCACAGCTGGGATGGTGGGAGGCAAAAACTGAGACTGGAAGAGACGTGGGCAAAGGAATAAAACTAGGCAAGTTTGTTCACCATAGTGTAATTTTCAGAGTCTGGAAGGAAACCTGTTGTTCTTGAATGTGGCCCTTTCTTCATGTTGGCAAGCATTTGTAAGAGCCCCCTGGCCAGGTATGCCTGGGTGCTTTTAATCCAGTCTGTTGTTACCAAGAAGCTGGACATGATGATGATGGAATTAGTGTTTTCATCATTTCCTCAGACATGCTTCTGCTGCATTTGTCATTGGGAGGCCAAAAGAAGATTGCTTGGACAGCCTTACCTTAGCCTTTTCTAGCTCTTGAGTCTGGCTGTGTTCTGTTCTTTTGCCTGGAGTTTATTGTAGAGGAGCTGCAGAGCTGATAGCTTGAAGGCAGCACGTTGGAAGACTGGTAAGCAGTTTCACAGTCTCTCTAGGTTTATGGTCCCATAGTCAGAGCTGGTGCTCCAAAATTTACTTCCTCCCCTGCCAACCACAGTGTAAACTTCAAAATGTATGATTATCTTACAGAACTTACTAAGAACCTTGAAGTTGGCAGGTGATCGAGTAAGCATGAAAAGTTTTTCATTTGTCTTGAACAGTGGTAGTATTTTCAGTGATTTGGCAGCCCCAGCACTAGTTTTTGTTGCTTCCATTGAGAGCCAGGTTAAACAACATGGATATTTGGAGATAACAGACATTTGCAATCTGTTGAATATGGCTGGAGAAAGAAGAGACAAATCTTGTCTCTAATAATATAATATAATATATAGGTATTAAGTAATCACTGAGTAAATCGGGTACTTTCAGTTTCCTTGTTAGACCAGCAAGTGGCAGTAAGTTAGTTGCTTTTCTCAGGATTAGGTTCAACCAGCATTAATTGTCTTCTTACGTGTTACGTTTCTGTATGTCTTATGTGTCAAACCCAGTGCCTTTTTCACAACGTTACACTTGCAGGGGCTTGGGTTGGGTTGACTTTGGTTTTGGTTTTTTTTCTTTCAGATTCTCCCAAGTCTAAATCGAAGAAAAAGAAAAAAGAAAAACACAACAAAAAGGTAAATATTTACTGAGAGAAGTATTTAAGAGACAGAAAGTAGTTTTTCCTATTTTGGTAGCCTTGGGTGTCGTGTAAGAGGTAATGCTTTTGTCTGTGCCTGTGTCAGTCTGAGTCACGCTTTCAGGGTTACAGCAGGTGAGCTGATGCGTTGGCCTGTACTTGACTGTGTACCAGAGGAGAAATAATTTAAAGGCTCCTTTTGCCAGTTGTTGCTGGTCCAGCTAGAATTGAGAGTAGTCTCTGAAGAAAAGAGAAGTGAGGAATGTCAATAGCTTTGTAGGCTTTCTGTGAGAAGAAGCTATTTATAGCCAGAGAGAGAGAGGGTGGTAGGTTCTTGCTGTTGTAATTTTTCATTTTGTTCAGACCTTCTGTTCAGTTATTTTAATTTTATTGTGTATTGGGGTTACATTAAAAGAGAGTTAATGGAGGATCAGCACATTTCTGCTTCTCAAGGTCTCACAGGTTGTACTTCAGACAGCCCACGCTCAGCAGCAGTAAGGGCAGGCAGCAGCGTCTCTCCTGACTAGCCAGGTCATTGAGACCTACCCCTGCGTTTCCTTTTTGCCCTTGTTAGACTGTAAGAATGAGAGTATATGTCTTATACTTGTAGAAAAGGAAAAAAGAGAACAAAATGAAGAAAAAGAAGGAAAAGAAGAAAAAGAGAGAGAAAACAGGACCTGTCCAGCTTTCCAAGGTATGCTTGTGTGAGTCTGAAGTCCCTTTGCATTTCTCATCTAAACGCTTAACCTGGCCCATCATGCAAACGTTTATAATGCCACAGGTTTTGTCCTCAGCAAATAGAAACCCGTCTCTCTTGTTTTGGCCAGTTAGGAAGTACGAAATATCATTGTCTGCAATTTTATTTAAGGTTATTTAACATTACAGAATAAAGCAAAGCTTACATCTTTCTAATACATGATCTCATTTTAGTTCTTTAAAAACAAAAAGAAGAATGAAAACTACAGCATGATAACTGGAAAGAAAATTAAGATGAGAATAAAGAAGACGAAAGAGGATAAAGAGGTAAGAGTTAAAATAGCCTATATTTCCCTAGGGGATAATGCTGTATCTTTTAATATTTTTCTAATGGTAATCTTCTGTACAAGAGCAGGTCTTGCAGTTAGGACTTGTAAATTGAATGTAGCTTTTCATGTGGCTGTGATGCCATCTGAGAAATTTTATTTCATTCTTTTTGGCAAGTTTTGTATTCTGAATGGCGTTGGAATACTCAGGCAGGAGTAGATGAACCGAAAGATGCTAGTGCAAGTTCTTGCAATTTCAGTCTGTAACGTGTAGCCAATTTGTAGCCTTTTCTGTTGATGTAATTTGCATTGCTTTTAATTGCCATCATCTTCTTCTAGTTTCTTGTGATCAATTGTGGTTGCTGCTTTACTGTGGGTTTTTTTCTACTGCATGTAAGAGTAGTCATTATTTAGAGAGGAATTGTAAAAAGATGATAGCAATAATAGGAGCGTGTGCTCATTCCTTTTCTCAAAGCAGTCAGATGTTTTCACTAAGAGACGCAGGGAAACGGGTATCATGAGGAGCATTCTCTGCTCTTGCTGTGGCTGTTTGAACTCAGCTTTTCAGTGTATTCCCCTTTTCAGCAGTTTCCACACCTTAGAGTGATCTGCTGAAAAGGGGGCTTCTGTTATCAGTCAGTGTGTGTTAAAAGTGTTACTGTGCCGAGGTTCCCCATTTGGCAGATTCTGATTCAGCCTTAACAGCCCGTTCTATAGCTACCAAAGCAGATCTGAGCGTTCCAAGTCCGATTGGATAAAAGATACCTTATCTTCTTTCTGTGAAGTTTGTGTTAAGTTATGCTGAGCGTTCGCTAGCCTTGTCACAGTGACCTGCTTTTTACAAAATCTGATAGCACATACTTGATGTTGGTCCTTTTTTGATTGATGCCCACAGTCGTGAACATGCTGAGTTGAACAACTTCCATTCTTCACAGTATTTTGAGATTCAGTACTTGTTTTATAATTTGTGATTTTAAACAACACTGGAAGCAAGTGTTTTGACTGTTTCAGCCTTCTCTTAGATAAAGAAAGAACCTAAATTCACGATTCCCTTTCTGTTGTGCTGCAAGCTGCTTCTACATTGAAAAAAAAAACAGACTTCCCGAAGCACAAGACTTGCTGTGTGTACAGTGAAAGTGGCCTCAAACAGCAAAAGAAAAGTTGCCTCATCTGTCCTGCTTGGGAGTTCCTTCCTGAGCAGGCTTTGTGTTACATGATGACAAGCAGGTCAAGAGAGGTTCTGCTCCCCCTCCACTGTGCCCTGGTGAGGCCTCATCTGGAGTCCTGTGTCCAGTTCTGGGCTCCCCAGCTCAAGAGGGACAGGGAACTTCTGGAGAGAGTCCAGCACAGGGCCACCAAGATGATCAGGGGACTGGAGCATCTTCCATATGAGGAAAGGCTGTGGGAACTGGGGCTCTAGAGAAGAGGAGGCTGAGAGGGGACTTCATCAATGCTTATAAGTACCTAATAGATGCATGTCAAGTGGATGGGGCAAGACTTTTCCTGTTCTCCAGTGACAGGACTAGGCGTAACGGACAAAAGCTGAAGCACAAAATGTTCCACTTAAACACAAGGAAAATCATCTTTTCTGTGAGGGCGAAGGAGCCCTGGCACAGGCTGCCCAGGGAGGATGTGGTGTCTCATTCTCTGNCACAAGACTTGCTGTGTGTACAGTGAAAGTGGCCTCAAACAGCAAAAGAAAAGTTGCCTCATCTGTCCTGCTTGGGAGTTCCTTCCTGAGCAGGCTTTGTGTTACATGATGACAAGCAGGTCAAGAGAGGTTCTGCTCCCCCTCCACTGTGCCCTGGTGAGGCCTCATCTGGAGTCCTGTGTCCAGTTCTGGGCTCCCCAGCTCAAGAGGGACAGGGAACTTCTGGAGAGAGTCCAGCACAGGGCCACCAAGATGATCAGGGGACTGGAGCATCTTCCATATGAGGAAAGGCTGTGGGAACTGGGGCTCTAGAGAAGAGGAGGCTGAGAGGGGACTTCATCAATGCTTATAAGTACCTAATAGATGCATGTCAAGTGGATGGGGCAAGACTTTTCCTGTTCTCCAGTGACAGGACTAGGCGTAACGGACAAAAGCTGAAGCACAAAATGTTCCACTTAAACACAAGGAAAATCATCTTTTCTGTGAGGGCGAAGGAGCCCTGGCACAGGCTGCCCAGGGAGGATGTGGTGTCTCATTCTCTGGAGGTTTTCAAAGCCCAGACATGTTCCTGTGTGACCTGATGGAGGGGGGAACCTGCTTTAGCAGGGGGATTGGATTGGATGACCTCTAAAGGTCCCTTCCAACCCCTACCATTCTGGGATGCTGTGATTCTAAGCCAATGGAGTTTCCTTGGGGAGCCACTTAGAAAGCATCTGGTGAGGTAGTGACAGCGGCGGCTTGTCTCCTGGGACCTCTCTCCACTGGGCCTTTCCCAGTGGGAGTCCTGCTGGTGGGGGGGGCACAGCCTGGGCCCCACGGGGTGCGGGTCTGTTCACCCACTGCCTCTGCTCTTCTGCCCCACAGAGAGACCGGAACCGCGCGGAACTCCTTGAATTCCTGAACTCTGCCTTGTAGCGGGAGTGCTGCCCGAGGGCCCGCGGGCAGGCCAAGCCACCATCGTCATGCCAGCAAAGCACTCAAGGGTAACTCAGGGACAAGGACACCGCCTTTGACGGGACCAGACTCTCCTGTCGAGATGACAGTTGAGATGCCCTTTTTTAATGGCAAAGTGAAGAAGAACTGGTAACTTGTTGAGGAAGATCCAAGTCCTCCTTTTGAGATCCTAAGGTAACAGCCAGGCTGTGGTGTTTTAGAAGAGCCTCAGAGTATGTCATTGACAATGGTAAGAAATGACATGCAGAAGTCCAATAATGTAATTTCTACCCTAACTGCATGCGGAACGCACTCTACATTTCAAATGTCATAATGTTTCCAGTAGTTTAAGCAAAGCAGAGTATTTGTAAATGCCTGTTTGAGAGATGAGGCGTTTCTCTATGTACATTTTTTCCCAGTAGTAGTTTTACTTGTCCTAAAGAGCAAGTTTACCCTTGTAAATAGAACACACTTTTACAGAAATGACTTTTTTTGTCGGTTCATTCACTATTACATTATTTTTGTAAAGAGTTTGAATTCTTTCTCTGGACAGTTTATTGCTCCATCTCACTAGAAAGTGTAACAGTAAAATACCCCAGAGCAATAACGGCAGCTGAATGATTTTTATCTTAAAATAGAAGCAGAAGAGGTCTCTGGATTTGTTTGTTCATCTGGATGAACTGTTCAAAGTCAGCTCACGATAGACAGTTCAGCCTCCACGTCTGGAGTTGCAGTTCCTAGACCTCAAAACTCTGGAGTTCTAGCCTGCCTTTCTGATCCTATGAGCTGTATGTCAAATCTCCCTCCCTCCAAGTGTGGCAAGACACGTATTGTATGCCTTAGTCTAATGGAAGAAGGAGCCATGGGAATGATGCTGGGTCAGACAGTGACAATGACTTTCCAGGTGTGTTGGTGTCTACTGTGAGATGAGACAGGTCTGGATGTGCAGCTGGACCCCAGCAGAACACCGGTGTTAGTGTTAGCCCTGGTAGTTTGCTCAGTGCTTGCTCGTTTCCTTCTGGAGCCATGACTTTGGGTTACCTGGCACGTCCCTGTGTACATAACCCTGATGTGGGGATTCCACTCAAGTCTCTGGTGTAGCAAATGCCCCTCGGGAACCACAATTTAGGAATACCTGGATAAAGGAGTCAAGGGCGGTTGACTTGGACAAAAATATCAGGTGTACAGTGGTCATAGTGGGGAGAGATCATTAAACAGCAAATGGAAAACTTTCTGTGTCTGCCGTGGTGTTTTAACTGCATCTGAAGATCTGTACTACTGCTCAAAGGATCATTTAAAAACTCTTTGATGTGTGAAACCATCTGAAGATTGTTGAATTCTGTTCTGAATTCTAGTTTGATGGGGTTGTTTTTTTTTGTGAAGCATCTTGCAATTGTTGCAGAGATGTTGTTTTTTAGAGACCAAAGCCATGATCCAGAGGAGCAAGTTCTTCTGTCTCTATGAACATGAAAACACATAGGTAAGAACTGGAGTTTCCTTCATGTGTAACTTGGTAATGGAAGCTCTTTTGGAAACGCTGTTCTGAAATGTCAGTACAGGAAAAAAAACCAAACAAAAAAAAACCTGAACAAAACCTCTTCCTTTTTTTTACCATGGTTTGAGTTATGCCACTTTGAATTCTTCTAGCTAGCAATGCCAAAGCATCTTGCCCGGATAAGCAGCTTTTATCTCTCAACTTCAGTTCACAACGTTCATCCCAAGCACAGTCTTAGAAGACTCTTAACATCCTTGCCATTCCCCAGGGGATATTTCATGCAAAGATCGTATCACTTCCTGAAAATGTAGGGGCAAAAATGGAAGTTTGGAAGATAGAATAAGAGGAATGGGCAACCCAGTGACCACACTTGTAAAGAACTGCATTGCAATCAACTGCATTGATTGGAAGGGTCAAACTTAATTGACTTGATTTGCTTTTTGCTGCCTTTTTCAAGATCAGTCAAGGTCGTAAAACCTCCCCCAGTGTTCCATGCTAGTATGGAAAAGGCAGAGGACCCTTTAGTAATATGATGTGTCCGGTTCCTCTTTTTAGGGTTTGGTAGTTGCCAACTCGTGTCTGTGCAAAGTCAGATCACTTTTTCTTTTAAAAAAGAAAATATTTGTTTTGTTTTGTTTTCTGTGTCAGGACAGAGGGATTTTTCCTGTTCAGTTTTGACCTGCTGGATATGCTTTGCTAGTGCTTTAAAGTATTTTGATGCCAGCACTTACATCGCAACCATCATTTCTTTTAGTTGCCTAGTGAGCAGTGATTCAGTTTTCTTCTCTCCTGCCCCAGTCAGTTACAAGTGCTGTCTGAATCTTCCCAGCAGTTGCTGCTCTTATAAGCCTCGTTTTACTTTTATACCTGTCTCTGTGTAGACTCAGAATTCTAAAGAGGTTTGAGTTCACGTTGCATCCTTCCCTGTCCCACGTTTCCCGACAGGAACTAAGATGGTGTTCATCTTCTTGGGAATGAGCATCTTTGAGGCTACTGTTTTGAGCTGGCCAGCAGCTTCCAGTCTCCCTAGTGAGCACAGGCCCATACAGCCAGGATTGTTTGCCATGCCTTGCTGCCTCAGGAAAGCAGTTAACTGTATTGGCCTTTCCACTAAAGCATAGATTCTTAATACTGCCTCAGACCACTCTTGTGGTGGCTGGACTAAAGGCTGAACCAGGTGTGAAGGTTATGACAGTAAGGTAAGAGATGGAGAGGAACGTGGTGAAATACAGATCACAAGGGAGCTGTGATGAGGCGTGGGATGTCGACCTGATATGCAAATGGCTGGCAGAGGGCCTTGCTACCAGGTGTCCAAAAAAAGAGCACATTGTGGGGGAAGACGAAGGCAGGAACAGCGGAACAGTAGATGAGGTACGAGGCAGGGTTGGAGGCAGACTGCAGCTGCCAGAAGCCGTGAAGCGGGACAGTGGGCAGGTGGTAAGAAAGGGGCTGCAGCAGCTCATCTGGCTGCACAGGGTGAGATTCTTGCTAAATGTTGAATAATAATAGTCTTTCAGATGTGAAATCTACTTGTGTACGTGTGACAGTCTTCCCTGTCACACCCACTTTCTGTGTCCTTCCATTGTTTTCATTTGTGAGAATCGTGCAGAACCCAACTGTTGAGTTTTTTTTAACAACAGAAACTCCAGAAGTGGAAGTCAGGGGGTGGAAAGGAGGGGAAGGATATATTCTCTGAGCTGCTGCTGTCATGCCTGTCCTCTGTTCTCTAGAACTATTCGATCCCACTTACAAACACTCATGCTGCAAGCAGCAGCATTGGTAAGACTTGGCCTTTTGGGTTTTATGCCTGTTGCTCTTTAAGTAAGGCCTTGCTACCACACTAGTCCTGCCTCCTGCTTGTGTGCTGCAGCTAAACAGGCGTAAGTGTAAAATGGCTGTGTGGTTTCCATCAGTCCTGTGGTGGAGGACCTGGATCTAGTAATTGTCAGGAAGCAAGCAAGGAACCAGCTCTAAAGATCTCGCCACAGTTGATACAATTGATGGTAGCCCCAAAAGTTACCAGAAGGGAATGGGGCACAGTTACATACATTTCCTTACGCAGGGAAAACAGGCAAAACCCAATCATGAAAGAATGATTGGTGCAGGTAATTGATTCAACCAGTTCCTGTGGGCGATGCAATTCTTTGACACTTGTTTCCTTTATGATTTAATACTAAAATGTGCAAGAGATCAAGATGGTAACATACTTAAAAATACCACGTTTGTCTTGGAAGTAGCTGCTTGCATTGAACTGCGCTGTGCATCCTGCAGCACTGAGCAGAGCCCGTGGGTTTGATGCCTGGTCAATATTAAGTACAGTTCAACTCGGGCAAGTTGTGCTGTTCTGCTGGGCTCAGGTGGTTGGTGCTGCAGGAACAGATGAGCTTCCCGGTCATCCCCTGCAGTGAGGAAAACTGAGAGCTCTCTGAGCAGGAGGAAAGCAGAGGTCAGAGAGGCTGAAGTAACTTGCTCTGGGGTCACCTGCTGAACCTGCCCTGCTGAGGTGCAGGTGGGGGCCGTGACCACTGGATGGAGCTCTGTTGTGCTTTGTTGGAGGTGTTGAACATAGTCCTGGTCTTTGCTGTGTGTATTCAGAAACAAGTTTCTGGATCTCTCTGAGCTCTCAAGGGTGGGAGCTCCACTCTCATGCAGGCGCTGTGAAATGGCTGGATTTTAATTGGTAGTGGATCCTCCTGAACAATATGAGGTCCTGGGCACACCTGGAAATCCTCCACTGCTACCTGCTTACATTCGAAGCTGTAGGGTGATAAGGTTTGGAGGAGCTGCTGCTTAAGATTATTGGCAAACACCCAGCCTTCTACTTCTGTCTCTGGACAAAACTGAATCATCCAAATCAGGGGACTGAAACATCTTTCTTATGAGGAAAGGCTGCAAGACCTGGGGCTGTTCAGCCTGGAGAAGACTGAAGGAGGACCTCATCAACACTTATAAGTACCTAACAGGTGCATGTCAAGAGGATGGGGCAACACTTTTTTTCTGTAGTGTCCAGTGACAGGACTAGGAGTAATGGACAAAAGCTGAACACAAAAAGTTCCACTTAAACACAAGGAGAAACTTTACTGTAAGGGTGAGGGAGCCCTGGCACAGGCTGCCCAGGGAGGGTGTGGAGTCCCCTCTGGAGGTTTTCAAACCCCACCTGGACGTGTTTTTGCGTGACCTAATGGAGAGGAACCTGCTCTAGCAGGGGGTTTGTACTGGGTGATGTCTAAAGGTCTCTTCCAACCCCCAGCATTCTGTGATTCTATGAGATTGCTGTCCACTGGCTGTTGACAACAGGGACTTCTGTTTTCTCCCTCTTCAATTTCAGTCTTAAATTGCGATTCACAGGGAGCATGAAACAGGCTGTGTGTTTCCCGAGGGAGGATCAGGCCAGGGTGCTGTGGGCTCTAAGGAAGTACATTGAGAGAGAGGCTTTTCCAAGCAGTGTGACACATGCCACCGACATCCCGTCTGATAGGCGTACCTTGATCCCAGAGGGACAGTGTTTAAGGTGCTAGTTGCCACCAGAGTGCTCGGGGGTCCTGACACCCGTGTGCCAGCAGCCGCTGCTGCGCTCTTCCAAGAAGGCGCCAGGCACGGCAGCTGGCGTCAGTTGTGCGGTGTTTCCCTTCGCTGGTGCGCTGCTCTGGGGGGAAAGAAGGAGAGAGGGATGTGCAAGTGCCCCGAGAGGCGGTTGCAAGCTGCGGGTGGCACCGGGCGCGCTGCCGGCAGGTGGCATTGCTGCATTGCTGCCCTTCCGCACCCAACCCGCCCCGGAATTTAAGGTGTGCTTTTTGTTTTTTAACCTTTGGACATTGGCTTGGCACTTTCTTATTCTGAAACCTTGTAATTAGCCTGTAAAGACCTAATTATGTGTTGTTTATGGGGAACGCTTTTTACTGCTGTACTGTGTGTTTAATCCAGCCTTTGTTCATTTCCTGCCCTTGGCTGTGCTGTGGACAGACAATAGTCCCTCCTGCTGGTGATTTAACTGGAAGCTTTTAACTTCTAAGTAGTTGAGTGCAACGGGGCAAGTTGCTGAGAGCCAGTGGGGACCTGGAAGGACCAGGTGTTCTGACATCCCTACTTGGGGCTGCTGAGTCCTGCAGAAACTGCACCATCCTCCTCTCCAGCTCTAAAACAGAATAGAATCATAGAATCATTTGGGATGGAAAAGATGTTTGAGATCATCAAGTCCAACCACTGACCTCACGCTGCCAAGCCCATCACTAAACTAAACCATATTCCTCAGCACTTCGTCTATATGTCTTTTAAATATCTCTAGGGATGGTGACTCCACCACCTCCCTGGGCAGCTCGTTCCAATGCTTAATAACCCTCTCACTGAAATAGTTCTTCCTAATGTTGAAGCTAAACCTTCCTTATGTCCAATCTAAACCTAAATAATTTCAGGCCTTCAATGCTAGGATATAAAAAAAAACCCACCAAAACCTGAAGCGTATTTCACTGTCACTGCTTCATCCCACATGTAGTTATTTCAGTAGGCTTCACACTAAATTAGGTGCGACCTGTTGCTTGCTTTAGGCAAGCTGAGACTGCAGAGAATAAGGTTGGAAAGGGCACTGTACGTGGATTGAGACCTGATAGAGGCCTCCCGAGAACACGGCACTGTGATTGCTGAGCAAGTGTCACAGGAGTTACACTCTGTGGGTAGATACTCTGACACAGTAAACACACGCGCTCTTTCCCCTGCTTCTGCAGTATCTACTGCTGGCTCAGATGAGATTTATTTGATGAGGCAAAGTGTAATTGTGACTAAAGTATAATCTGCTTACCTAGCCAAGACCCTAAGAATGTGTAATTCTGTGAGTTATATAAGATTATCAGATAAGCACAAATCACCGCATAACTTGCTGCACTGCTTTGCTCACCTTTCTGTCGTGTTTATTAAGATCGCATCCTGCAAAGATTTTCCCTTAGTTTGAGAACATCTTTGTGTAGCAGCTGCACAGAGGAGATGTGGCTGTCACTGGGAGACCTAGGGCTGAGCCCCCAACCTTTGGGGCCAGCCTGGTATCTTTCAGATGCCAGCCAGTGTGAAACATGGCTTGTCTGGTCATATAAAGGGAACAAGAGGTCCCTTGTGCCAGGAGCCCACAGCTCGGAGAGGCAGGAGCTGGGATGGCAATGTCTCTGCCTGGCACAGGTGGCTGGCACTGGAGGAGGCCTTAAGAACCATTCCACAACAAGAAAGGGCTTGACTTGCACTCTCCAGTGCTGCTCACAATGCATTTTGGTCAAACCTACAGTGCAGTGTCCTTTTTCAGGGAGGTGTAGTAGAACACAAGAGTGTCAGACTGGCCATTCAGCCAAGGTCGAGCCATCTATAGTTTTGCTCTTGACAGAGACCTGTAGCAATGTTTTGGGGAAGCAATGTGAGCAACAAGAGAGAACATCTTGTCTGCGGCTTCTGGAGAGGAGTGGCTTGAGCCTTGTGCTGTAGGCTGCAGCCTGACCACTGGCATTTGCTAACCCTCTGAACACATCACCCTGCTCTTGGAACTGCTCATCTGTCTGGCCTCCAGAATATGCTGAGCAATGCAATCCATACTTCAGTAACATTCTGTGTGGGGAAAAGATTGCTTCCTTTTGTTTAACATATGCGTGCTTTGCATGTCTGGGGCCATCTGCTAATAGGAAGATGTTCCAGTACCCAGGAGCAGGTACAGAATCAACAGGAGTGACTCGCGGGCATCTGGAGACAAAACATTTGCCATTTCTGTCTTCTCATCTCGTGCTAATACTGGTTAATGTGAGGTGTGCTTGGAAGCGTGTTGAGGAGAACTTCCATTCATATCTGTGAACCATGTAGCTTCAGGGAATTTCAGACCTTTGCAAGTGTTGAATCCTGGTTATTTAGCACCTTCACCTTTGGGACCTGTTTGTAGAGGCAGCGAGATAGAAAATAGATGGCTGCATTCGTAGCCTGTAGATAGAGGTTGGTTATTTTACCTTTACCGTTCGTGCCTTCCTCCTTTGATGCACACACAGGGCACAGTAGGGCAGTGGAACGGCTGTTGTGTTTGGCTAGATGAAGACAGATTGTGTTTCAGGAGATCTTTAATTAAAGACAGCAAGTACAAAAAAATTGTTTTAAATTTCACAGCTTTGCTTTAATTCTCTGAGGTTCTGTGATGAAAGGTATGAGCAGTGCAGTCTCAGCAGACAGGTAATTCCTGTGGAACTTACTCCAGTTCCCCACGGCGTGACAGCTGTCTGAAGGATGTGCTGATAGGAGAGAGGAACCTCACCCCCCTGCACACCTTTGCTGGCTACAACAGCCTGCGGGTCGGGCTGGGCTGTAGAAGCAATAGAAGCAGGGCTGCAGAGTCTCCCTCAGGGGAGCAGTGACGCTGAGGAGTGCTAGCAGTGCAGCTGAGCTGCTATAGAGGTGTTGCCAGTACTTGTTAGAACGTAGAGTAACTTTAGGACTGCTTTTTTCCTGGGTGTAACAATCTTTTTTGAACAGCATAACGCTGTCAGCAACAGGGCAACAGTAATGCTCTGGGCCAATACCAAAATCCTTGCTCAGTTTTGAGAGGGCGACTGAAGATGGAGAATGATTCACTTGTTTGTTAATGGTGTTGTGTTGCTGTTTGACTTTTTATTCTTCTTAAAGAACTAAGACACTGGCCTAGCTCTTAGGAGAGGCTAAGAATGGATCAGGGTCTCAGCAGGGCTGTGCAGAAATGTTTTGATTTTTACTACACTAGCAAGCGGTGCGGCCCAGGAGAGGCAGAGCTGTGGACTCAGCCAGTTGTCAGCGAGGGCCTGAGGTTGACACAACACGAGAGCTGACTTCAGACTGGCGTGAGTCCAGCTTTAGGGTCTGTGAGCCAGCTGCAATGGGGCTTTGGGGTTAGCTTCCTCCAGTGCCACGGACCATGTACGGTAGGTGAGGACCATCAGGAGGTTGCACTCTCCTGGTTTGAACTGAAATGCCGACTTAGCCATACAAAATGTGGAATTGGGACAAGACAGACATGAGTGGGTAGCTGCTGACACAGGCTCTGACCAAAGGATTGTTTCTGTTTCAGTCTAAGGCATTCTAAGAAAAACAAGCAGTGCCGGTGCAGCGCAGGAAGGGTGCTCCCTAACCCTCTTCCCAGCTCTGCTGGGGCACCAGAAGGTCACAGTCAGCTGGCTACAGACAAACAGGATACTATACCTTTCAGAGTACAAGATAGCATGGAGTAGGAGTAGAAACCTCCTAGCTTGGTATCTGAATATCCTTTTAACATCAGATACTACTGTGAGCCCAGTGTAACTAGCAGAAGAGGTATAGGGAGAATGATACTGTTTACACATTTGGATTCTGTTTTATTGTGGCTATAGAAATGATGGGTAAGTTGAGGTAAAGCAGCTGTCACAGGCACTGCCCCAGCCTGGCTGCCATAACGTACATGGCTTTGCCCAAAGGTTGGATTTGTCTCCCTTTGCTGCCTGTCGGATGAGAATGGTATCTGCTGCCTTGAGGTTGTTAAAGAAGGACGTGGTATGGTCAGAGGCTTCTTTAATAGTGTGGTCAGCTTTCAGATGATTTCCTTGGCTTTGTCCATTGGTGTAGGGGCAGCTAGTTACTCTTGATTCTCCTTAAGAAAGAGTAGGCATGTTATACACACTACACTGTAAGAAAGAGCTTTACGTCAGTGGCTCAGAATGTCCTGTCTCTCCCAGCAGTCCACTTAGTATTGCATCAATATAGTCAATACTGAAGGTGTCAAACACAACATGAGTGCAAATAAAATGACTACAAGAGCTGTAGCATGAAATTCATTAACTCCTCTCAGCCTTCAGTATCATACAGCAGCTTGCAAATACATTTAAAAGAAAAAAGTTAACTTTTTTTCCAAACAAGAGTTTTTCTGCAAATTGTGGTGATCCCTTGCTAGAGATCCCACTTCATCTAGACAGCTAAGGCTATGCTAAGCATGTCAAGACTTTGGTTTTACTTTATATACACAGTTACATTACTTTGCAAGGATGTACAGCTGAGAAACACCAAGCTGATTGTCAGAAGGCTTTAAACTCTCCCTCATTGCCCTAGAGTTGAAATAGCCTGGCCCAAACTGGATGCTATGTTTGGAAACCCTGAGGTTTTTTTTTTATTGGAAGTGAGCTTTTGCTTTCTGTCCCTAGGAGGTTTACTGGCAGCAGTGTTTACCAAGACTAAAAGCTACAGGCTGGTGCTAGTAGGAAAGCCTTGTCTTCAATGTTAGGTAGCCTAGAGGGGAAAGAGGAAGAGCCAGAATCCCACAGTCTTAGAGAGCTCTTTAGGGTCTGATCTTGATCTTTGTTTTATGCTGCCTTCCTCCATCTCTGGAAGAAACTGCACATTCTACTCTAGGATAGATTTCACTTACTGGAATTCCTCCCAGAGCTGGCACTGCTTCAAAGGGTTTTCTTTTGGCTGTAGTACCCACATGCTACTGCAAAGACCCCTCGGGAAAAAGACAAATGGACAAAAGAACAACAAAGCTACAGGGTCCTCTGGGAGGCTGGAGGCCCAAACCCCACTGGCATGGTTCCCCAAACACCACTCATGCAGGGGAATCCCTCTTTTCCCTCCCCAGCTCCCCTTGGTCACCACAAAGCATCCTAGCCCTTGGTTTCTCTACACAATCTGTGACTTTGAGAGTGTGCCATTCTTTTTCCTTTGCTGGTAAGAGTTTTCTCTACAGATGCTGAGGTAGGGCCCTGGTATCTGTTCCTCAGCAGCATTTTCTTGTTCCTTCAGGGTCTCAGCACAGCTATGCTGGCCTACAAGCAACTCAGTTTGCATTAAAGATTCTTTTGTAATAATACAAACTCACCAGCCAACAGCCTGTGATACTGGAAAGCACTCTTTTGAGCACTCGTGAGGGAAGACAGAAAACCTTCCTCTACCAGTGCCTTTCAGTCACTCACAGCAGCAGCTTATTAAAATGATCTCACCCATTGCAGCCTCACAAAGAGCCCTGTAGCTGGATGCTGATTCCCTTCACCCTGCTCCCTACATTGATACTATACTCAAGCACTCTTTCAGGCTTGGCTTACAAACATGAATTTCAGCCCACTGACTTAACTCCTGGGATGCAGGGTGGAGCATTTAACGTCAGCCACACAGAACAGGGGGTACCTTGAACAGTGTTTGACAGGGCACTGATGTATCCGCCCATGTAGCTACATGACAGGTTGTTACGTTTCTAGCTACTCTGCTGGTGGTTTAAGGGGTTCTGCCTGCACAAAAGAGAAAATACCTGGGAAACCCGAGCATGCATAAACTGGTTGCTGTGGAATAATATTGGTCTTTCATCTCAAAGAGCTTGGGCCCATTTCGGCTCAGGTTGGATTGTGAATTGTCAGCAAAGAGCAGTGCTGAGGTTACCGGTGAAGTCTCTCGTAGCGCTGAGGGAGGTTACTGGTTGGAAGAGGAAGTTCGGTTCCAAATCAGATACTAGCTTTGACTCGCAGGCCTGATCCTGCAAGCCTTACTCATTTAAGTGGCTCTCTTGCTTTCAGCAAGATTGATCCAGCTAGCAGCCCTCACCAGCTTGGGCCAAAAGCTTTTGTAGATAACTACATCCAGGCTTGGGGGGAGAGGGAAAAGACAGTTATCATAAAACTAATGCATTTTCCTCAAGAAAGCGGTAATAAAAATGAGATGGAAAGTGAGCCTTGCCCTTAAGGTGGCTGAATAGCTACTGAATTAGAGGAAAGGCTAACATGTTTGGTAAGAAACCGTGTCACACCGCGTGAGCATCGGCAGCAGTTACTATGGACACAGCTTTCAAGAGAGGGACAGGAAGGAGGAGAGAGCTGGAACAAAGAAGAAGCAGGAGAGCTAAAAAAGGGTTAATCGGGCTTTTGAAAGATCACTAAAAACCATATTCAGTATAGAGTCAGTAATCCTTGCCATGCCGAAACTCGGGCATGCTCCAAACCCTCCTGGTGGGCTGGGTGCCCCGTTCCACGTCCTCAGAGATGGTCTTGATGTCACTGATGAAGGGGGAAATCCTGGACCGAGATTTAAATGTTGCTAAGGAGAGGCTGGTTTTGTTCTTTGTGTTCCATTGCCTGGCGAGCTTCTTGGCCTCTTCCTCCTCTTTGATCTTCTCGGCAGCTTCCTGCAGGACAGAACGGAAGAGCCGCGATACTTCCTGCACTTCTGGTTCATATTCAGCAACGAGCTGCCGGAATCTGAAAGGCACAGCCAAGGCACAGCTTTGATTAAAAGCATCCAGTTATGATTGCTGCCAAGCAATTGAGAGAGAGCAGAGAGCTTGCCCTCTCCTGCGAAGTGGGACTCCCTGGGCTGAAGGGAACAACAACAGGGAGGGGCTGTGAAGATCTGCTCAAGGTCGCTAAAATCACAAGCCAGCCAGAGAATGTCAGGAAGCAATGAATCACCCATTTCTGTTAAGCACAAGAAATAATAGGGAGCACCAAACAAAGCTAGAAGGTGGCAAGTTTGAAACAGAAGGAAGTGCTCCTTTCACACAGCACCCATTAAATCGGAACTCAGTGCTATCAGTAGCTTCAGAAACCAAGTGATAAGACGAGTTGGTGGAAAATGTCCCAGTTGCTGCTGATTAAATGTGATTATCCAAATACAAACCCTCGCTCAAGTAGTCCCTGAACTGCTGCTTACCAGAAGCTGAGAGTAAACCAGGGAAGTCCTGCTACACTTCCTGTTTCCAGTTCGTGTTCCCCACAGCGTTATCCAGTGGCCACCTAGATGAACCAAAATCTTGTAAAACTCTTCTTTGTGACGTGTTGAGTGGTCTCTTAATATTTCACTGAATTCACATCTCAGTGAAGTGGTATTTCATCTTCCTGTGCATTTCTGAAGGCTACTGGACTGGCTTAGCTGATTAACACCTTGATGGGCAGCATACACTGGTCACATTGCTATTCTAGCTGTTCCATTTCTGACAGATGGTTGTTTGGCTACTCTTCTAATAGATATTCATTTCTTAAAATAAAAATTACATCTACAGGAAGTCACGGTGCCAAACTCGAACTTCACTAAAATCCAGTCATTGGTACTTAACGAAAGCTGAAGTGTATAAGAGCTGTAAGCATTTTAAC
This sequence comes from Urocolius indicus, assembly GCA_013401255.1. Classification (NCBI taxonomy): domain Eukaryota; kingdom Metazoa; phylum Chordata; class Aves; order Coliiformes; family Coliidae; genus Urocolius; species Urocolius indicus. The sequence goes on from WBNH01005523.1 coordinate 78,082, forward strand.
CGAACAGAACAAGGATGGGAAACAGCAGGAGTGCATTTCAACAAACTTAATACAGCAGAAACTGGTAGGATAAGATCAAGCCTCTTGGTTGTTTGATAAGCCCTCGGAACGTATCACTGTGGAATCGCACTGCTTAACCAAAGGGTACACAAGGTAACAAGGACAGAAAGAAAACCAGAGATAAACAAAAAAAAAAAAAAAAACACCACTCTTTGTACATTTCTGCCTTTTGACTCTTGTTGCAGAAGCCTGGTGTTGCACGTACATCTTAACACTGTGCTGTATCCCAGATATTTCAGTATGCTGCTCTCCCAGCAAGTACTGGCAGCTACACGCACAGCCGTGGAGATACCAGTACTGCATACTGAGGAGACTCAGTATCAGCAGAAGCACCAGTCCCTTTCAGGGTCAAGCTACAGGAGTTTGACACAAAACCTACCAAAAGAATCAAGATGTTCCTTAATCATTTCAATTACTTCGGATGAATTCCTAAATCTCCCTCCTGCACCTCCCCCCCCAAAAAAATGAAAACAAACAAAAACATCCCACCCAAAACCCAACTCTAAACTTTGAACATTTGGGTGCAAAAAGCCTCTGAGGCACTGGAGTTCCCATTGGTACATAAATACTTCATGATGCAAAACTGAATTGTGCAGAGCCTGTGAGAGCGAGAGGCTGGGTCATGCTGGGGGTTAGCACGTAACAGCGGGAACAGAGGCTGGCTGTACATCGCAAACATCCTTTCTGCCTTCTGAGGAGGCACTTCAGCTGCATTATCAAAGAGCCAAAAATACAGTTTTCACAATAAATGGACTTCTCCCTTTATTCTAGTCTGAGGCATAGACAGATGAGTCTACTGAAATCCCCAGTCTTTGCAGCATTAGTATTATACCAGGGAAAGCACCTTCAAAGGACTTTTATTGCAGAGGTGAACTGAATGAGTCATTCCCTTGTTTTATCTCCAAGTGTATTTTAAAAGAGAGATGCTGCTGTATTTTAGATATATCTATCAGTACATCCTCTGCTTTTGTATTGTCAATTGTGCACCCAAAAGGCCTTACGACTGCCCCCAGTTTTACTGGCTGTGTGTCACACTACTGATTGTGGCTCCAGAGCAGACAGTAGCTTGTGCCAGGCTGTTACTGGACCGCTGATTGGCTCTGGGAGTAAGAGAGAAGAGGGGTAAGACAGCAGATTTACCCCCTGAGCACAGAGCTCCGCTGCTAATGCTCTGTGTTGCTAGTAACACTCCCAGCCAGCCCAACTGAAACAGTTTTCTAAAAAATGGGGTAACTTTCCATCTTCATAGCTGTCTGCCTCTTTGCACTGTTCTTAGGTAGAGGAGCAAGAACTGTTTTGTGGACTCTGCTTTTGCTCTGAAGATTTACCTCTGACCTTTCAGTACCAACACAAGAAGTACTTCATGTGGATTTGAACAGGTCTAAGAAACAAGCAGAAAGCTATCCAACAGACTGTGATCCAAAGGAAAGCCACTCTCATTCAGATGGAAAAGGGAAAGAGGGCCCTTTCCTCTCCCTCAGCAGGATAAACTAATTTTATCCCTTTATTAATGCCCATCAAATTTCAGTAGCAGCAGGTCTGTGTAAGGGACAGCCCATGTATGTGGCTGTCTTTGGACCCAAGTCCAAAAGGTGTGCATGCCACAGGTATTTCTCAACAGAAAAGATGGACAGATTGTCAGGGGTTGAGGTCTAGCTCAGCCGCTCTGTGTGCGAGAAAATAGATGATGTTTGCTGCAGCCACCTACGCATAATTGAAGCTATCTTCCCCAGTTACCAATGAAAGCCAGTTGCTGTGCTGAACGATCCAGCAGCCTGCCCTCTGCACAAAACACATGGCCTACAAAAACAGTAAAACCACCCAAGTCACGGAATAGGAGCTTGTGTCCTGGAAACAAACTCCACACAATGCTGTGCAGTGAAATTGTGCACTTGCAATTGCACAAGGCTCACCTGTCTTCTAGCACAGGTTAACACCCTTCCGCTTTGACATGGGATAGTTTCAAGCTAGGCAACTACATAACCATATCTAGAAATCCCTTGACAGGGTTTCCTTACTCATCAGAAAAGTATAGGTCTCTGTATGTTATTTGTGAAACAAGTTGTGGTACTGCTGGTAGCTAACCTGTGATATATTGTGCGATTCACACAGCCTTAGGTGCCACTGCCAACAAAACTCACCTTCAGCCACCCCAGAAGCCTGGAGAGCGTGCACAGGCACACAAAGGGATGAGCACATTCCCCGGCTCAGGCTGTGTTTCAATCACAGTTCAAACGAATTTGTTGTTTAAATTGTGACCCTTCCTTTCCCCATACGGCCATTAGATCCGAAGAATCTGGCTGTGCTTGGCTCGGGCTGGCACTGCTGTTCTTTAGAGCACTGTCGCCTGCTTGTGTTATTCTGTAGGTCCTCAGTTCAGGAGGTCTCTTAAGTACAGCCTGAACTTTCAAGACCTGTTAAACCCAATGGAAGTCCGTGAGCTTAAACAATATGCTTATAGTTCAGTGTATTCCCGAGTGCCTGTCTGAACTGGGACCTCTAAGGAGATTTAGTCATTTGAAGAAAACGTGGGGTGCTTAGTGCTAAGAATTAGCTGCTGACTCCTGAATCTATATTTTGAGCAGGAATTCTGGTTATATTGTAAGGCTATGAACAGCTTTGTTACAGAAGGCTGCTTGGCTCTCAAAAGACTATGGCAGCATTCACACTAACTGCAACACTCTTGTCACATCACTTAAAACTTAAGCTCATAAATGACAAACAAATCCCTTTCTGATTTTAGGTCATTTTTCTTACATTCAAACACACTAAGAAGTCCACCTCAGCTATACACAATCCTTTGAAAATGACAGTCCTTAGCCTGTGGTATTAAAAACATCTTGGATCACCAAAATGCAAGTTTTAGTTTCCATTTTAGTGATTTTTGTTAGTGTCTCTCTGGGCAGAGGAGGACAGAAACCCAACTGTTAACACTTTTGCTGAAAGGGAGAGAAATGAAACAGACCATAGCAAGCTCTCATGAGCGTTCTGTATTACCAACCCACGACTAGTGTACTCATTGAGTTTAGCCGTGGCAGTTAGTACCCAACTGCCTCACCAAAATCACTGACACTTCCTCCAAATGGCTCCCGGATTTAATTTTAAATACAGTCAGCAATCTCCAACCCAGTAACCTAAAGCTAAGTCACACCTGAATGCAATAGCTTTATTTGTAGGAGGTGAGTCTCCAGGTATCTGATGGTATTTGCAGTGTACTTGAATCCTTCCAGAATTTCAAGAGCAAAGTTTATATTGACCCGAAATATAAAACAGGTAAACTATATCAGAAAAAAACCCTCCCATTCAAGAGGTGCTGCTTTCCACATCTAAAGAAACTAATTTATGGAAACTCTGTCTCTCAGTAGATGTGACTGTAACCACAGAAAGGACAATTTGGAGAATCATTTAGACCTTTGGAGGATAAAGTGACGTCTCTGACAGCTCATACTAAGATTTAGTTCTGGCTTTGAGCTCAGGGCCTCACAAAGAAGAAGACCTTGCGTGACACAAACAAAACACTGCAGTCTTGCAAACTGCATACTGCTTGTGTTATTGAAGTATCACATGCTTGTCAAGTATATGGAAAAGGACTTCAGCTCTTCAAAAACCAGTCTAAGATTGAAGGGAAGGGACCAAGGTTAATATTTCAGACAGAACCAAGGGTTTCAGTAAGGTACATGCTCTGCATTTCATTTCCAAATGCAAGCTTGTAGGTTTTTTTCCCTCTGTGGAAAGTTTTTTCTAAAAGTTGCTACATAATAGAAAGTCACAGAGTATACCAGAGGACACATCAGCAGTGCAATGATCCTGTGATTGAAGTGCTTTGCTGGAAATGTGAACATTTCAGTTGAGTTCCTATTACACTAATCTGCAATTTTGAGGAAGTTAACCTCACTTTCCGAGAATATAATTTATCCAACTTTGGCTGCATTTTAGTTAGATTGCATCCTCCTCCTCTCTCCTGTACATTTTCCTTTCCTAGTGTGGCAAGCCCCGTTCTTTTTCATTGTTTCCATGTCAGCAATGAAGATTTCTAAACCACAAGGCTCTCAGTTAGAAGGCAGAAAAGAGGAGGAGTCAACTGTTCACATTTCCAACGTAAGATTAAGAGATTACGGATTAAAATGACTACATATTATTTTAAGACAATCAAAATACAGTTTTCTACAGCAGATTTGTAGTTCAGGTGTGGAACTCTGCCATGGTGTGCCACAAATGCTAAAAGTTTAAATGCATTCAAAAAATGGAAAGCAAAACCCCACAATCTGAATAAACTACTGAAAGAAAAAGGCATGTAGGGCATGGACCTGTTCCATGGAAGGACCAGTTCTGGCCCCCAAAGTCTCCAAGTTACGAGGCACGGTGAGCTGGAGGCTATATACAAGATACTGTAATTGTCCATACTGTTTTAATTTGCTTGCCTCGTTCTTTCCTCTTTTCCTTCCACTGCTGCTGCTGGCCACTATCTCACATACAAACTGCACATCAGATCAAACAGACCTTTGATGCAGTTTTGCCTTTTCTGTGGCTATGACGTTTCCTTCTCAATCACAGAACTGAACCAACAGTCCAAAGTTATGCAAGCCTCATTTTTTAACGTGCCTCTGCAAACCATGCAAACTCCATGGCGTACAGCAAAAAAACCCCAACCTATACCACTTCTTGAATCATGCTGTAATACAATTTATGATAGTCTGTAACAGCAGTTCAAGAGGATTTTCAGTGGGATACTTTTATCCTTTTTCAGATACGCCCATCTAGAGCTCACCAATGTTGCCCAGTGTGTTTATCTACTGTCAGCATTACGCTGAATCCTGACGGCAGTGAAGCAGGGCTCCAAGCTGCACTGAAATCACGCCTCCTGCGTCATCTGTCTCAATTTAACACAACAAAAAGCAGAGCAGCAGCAAGCTGTGTATGTCTCAGCTCCAGCTTCATACTCTTTTCTGAAGGAGATGAAGAACCTTGAGGCCTCTCAGCTGCAGCAACTCAAGCCTACTCTCATGGAAATAACCTATTTGACAGACAGGCCTTGCTCAGTGGCTCTTGGGATGCTGAAAATAACTCTAAACCCCAAGAGGGTGACTTGTTTACAGCATAGCTTGGAGTCAGACAAATAGAAGGCAGGTGCTGTTCCTAGTAAACCTTCACTGGAGAGAATTTGGCCACAGAATCATTCCAAATCTCTGATTTGGCCACCATGGCCACGTGCCAGCTTGCCTGAACCTTGGTTCAGTCCCATGGAACGCAAGGCCTAGAGGGGCAGCTTTGGTAGCTTTTGCTGGCTTTTGGTAGCTTTTGTTTTGATGGACAGAGGACCATCTGTTTACCACTCTCTTATATTTGTAGTTCAGGAACTGTAGATTCGTTTGCTCAAAGGAAAACCTATGAGGGACGGCAGGGTGCTGAGAATCCCATTGTATCTGTCTTGCCAGGGCTGTCTAATTCCAACTGAAGAACATGTTAGAACAGGGGAAGTGGATTATAAATGCCCATTTCATGAGTTAGCTTTGGCTAGGGTGGACTTCAGATTCACTGTTCCTGTCTTGCACTGTTTTGAGTGAGAGCATTTAACTTCGAACAGCCTCCCAAAAGGAAAAGAGTCACCTCCCTGCCTTCCAGTTTGGATGCTACAGCAGGCCAAGATCTATTTCTGAAGGCATTTTTACGTGTCTAGCACTTGAAAGGCTCAACAGCAAGTCCAAGAAGCTGTGTCTACATCAACAGTGTGGAAGGCAGAAGCATCACCTAGCTGTTCAAGCCAACTGCATGCCTTACCTGCATCCTACTCCACGTCAAGGGTGTGGAGGGAGGGCAGGGGAAGGAGAAGCACGCAGTCCTTTTCTCTGAGAATACCTGACTCACAGGCCGAAAAGCACTACAGCACTTTTTGGCTAGTCTGGACATTGAGGAGAAGTGCTTCAATAGACAGCTGGACAGCTTAAATGAAGGAAGGCAGGCTCCAATGACAGTAACACCAAAGCAGGTTGTTCAGGGGCTGCGAAACATCCATCCTTAAATATATTCAATAACAGATCTGGAGCAACCTGATCTAACTTTGAAGCTGGCCCTAATCTGAGTAGGTTCTACCTCCAGACCTCCCTTTCAACCTCAATTATTCTAATGACTGAAGCAAAAGCCATCACAGTACTGAAATAGCAACTGTTCATTCAGGCAAGGTAGAGCTGCTGTGGCTGCTCAGGAGAGTAAAGTGCTCAAGCCAGCCTGAGAGGGTAATATCAGTAACATCTTTTGGACAAAGTGATACCGTGTTAAACTGACTTAAACACACATCGTGACTTATGATACAATTTTGGTTCTGTTGGTCCTAACAACTCCCCCTCCCTCCACACGTATGGTAAGGAGGAGAGGAGGAAGGGCGAGGTCTGTATCATATCTTTTACTGTACCTGAGTATGACAGGCCCACAGTAGGAAGGGTGTATTTTGGTGCACATATCCTCCAGCTGCAGGCGTTCTCCTGGGCTGATATCGTAGCTCTGCTTCGGATAGCTGACCAGCCAGCCGTAGTCCACCCCAGTCTTGATCTTGCGATACTCATTCTCCCGCTCTCGCTGCTGCTTCTCTGCCTGCTTGGTCTGCCAGCTCAGCTCCGTCATCAGCGTCTCAACCACCATTTCCGTGGGGGTCCTCTGCGAAATGCGGTTTGGGGGCTCATTCCACCTGAACCAGGATGCCAGGGACATAGTGCTCGCTGCGTCTTCATACGCAGTGGATTGAGGGGAGGGAGGGAGGAAGAGAAAAAAAACTGTGCCATCATCAACACACCTCAGCCAGAACACTCTCACACTCCCCTGCTCTTAGAACCTTAGAGCCCTGCACTTAGAACTAACTGGTGCTGAGCAGGAGGGCTCTCACCCGTAGCAGCCAACTCGTGCAGAGAGTGAGACAAAGGGTGAAGAAACAGAGTTTTCTTTGAACTTCCAGTCAGCACCTAGTTGAAACAACACTCACAGTTCTTACGTCTGAGGTTGAGGGGAAACATTCTCCTGCCCACACAGAAGGCTAGAGCTCAACTGTCTGAACCCTTGTGGGAGGGCACAGCCTTGCAGCATGCTCATGTGCAAAAACTCAACATATAGAGTCAAGCTATTGCTGGGAGTCACATTGTAGCCAACAGGAGATGCTTAGAGAGGAGAGCGGGAGAGGTGACCTGGTATGGCAGGTTGACTCTGTCTAAATGCCAGGAGCCCACCAAAGCTGCTCACTCCCCTCCTCAGCTGGACAGGGGAGAAAAAATATTAATATCTTGTGATCAAAACAAGGACAGGGAGACCAGTCAGAAATTACCATCGGGGCAAAAGAGACACAACTTGGGGAAATTAGTTAATCACTTATCAAATCACAGGAGGATAATGAGAAACAAAACCATATCTTAAACCACCTTCCCTCACCCCTCCTTTCCTCCCAGGCTCAACTTCACTCCTGAACTCTCTACCTCCTCCCCACAAGTAGCACAGTCGGATGGGGAATGGGGTTTGCAGTCAGTTCATCGCCAGCTGTTTATGCCAGTGCTTCCTCCTCAGAGGATGGACTCCTCACACTCCTCCCTAGCTCCAGCATGGGGTTCCTCCCATGGGAGACAGTCCTCCAGAAAATTCTCCAAAGTGAGTTCTTCCCAAGGGCTACACTGCTCCATGAACCACTCCAGCATGCATCCCTTCCACAGGGAAGGCACAGATTGCTCCAGCGTGAATCCCCCATGGGATCACAAGTCCTACCAGCAAACCTAATGTGGCAGGGAGTCCCGTCTCTGTGGGCTCACAGGTCCTGCCAGGAGCAAAAAATATTAATATCTTGTGATCAAAACAAGGACAGGGAGACCAGTCAGAAATTACCATCGGGGCAAAAGAGACACAACTTGGGGAAATTAGTTAATCACTTATCAAATCACAGGAGGATAATGAGAAACAAAACCATATCTTAAACCACCTTCCCTCACCCCTCCTTTCCTCCCAGGCTCAACTTCACTCCTGAACTCTCTACCTCCTCCCCACAAGTAGCACAGTCGGATGGGGAATGGGGTTTGCAGTCAGTTCATCGCCAGCTGTTTATGCCAGTGCTTCCTCCTCAGAGGATGGACTCCTCACACTCCTCCCTAGCTCCAGCATGGGGTTCCTCCCATGGGAGACAGTCCTCCAGAAAATTCTCCAAAGTGAGTTCTTCCCAAGGGCTACACTGCTCCATGAACCACTCCAGCATGCATCCCTTCCACAGGGAAGGCACAGATTGCTCCAGCGTGAATCCCCCATGGGATCACAAGTCCTACCAGCAAACCTAATGTGGCAGGGAGTCCCGTCTCTGTGGGCTCACAGGTCCTGCCAGGAGCCTGCTCTAGAGTGGGCTTCCCATGGGGTCAGAGCCTCCTTCGGGCATCCACTGGCTCTGGCGTAGAATCCTCCCCAGGCTGCAGGTGGATCTCTGCTCCTCCATGGCTTCCATGGCTGCAGGGGAATCTGCTTGAGCCTCTGGAAGCAAACTCCTCCCCTCCTTCTTCATTGGCCCTACTGTGTGACCCTAGTGTGTGTGTTGTTGCTCTCACATATTCTCACTCCTTTGTTCTGTTTGCTTCTGGGCTTGTGCAGGGGAGATGTTTCCCCTTTCTTAACTGTTATCCCAGAGGTGTTAACCACCATTGCTAATTGGTTTGGCCTTGGCTGGCACTGGGTCCAACTTCTAGCCAGCTGACATTGTCTCTATTAAACATAGGGGAAGCTTCTAGCAGCTACAGAAGCCACCCCTGTAGACCCCTGCTACCAAAACCTTCCCACACAAACCCAGTACACCTGGGTAGATTTGCTGCTGCTGCAGCCTAAGTGTTAGAGCTTACCTGTACCTAGGTAGTACTGGCAGGAGCAACAGTGGCATTAACTACAAGGCCAGGAAGAGCTTTTAACCTTTAGTTGGAAAATGTGGTGTTGCATGCAGGAGAGGCCACACTATGTTCCACAAGCTAAAGTCCAACCATTAGCTATGCTGGAAGAGCACACCTTAGGCACCAGTGTCCAGGGAACTGAGGATGGCTGAGGGGGGATGAGCAGAATACCAAGGTTTAAAGTGTTATTACTTCCAAATTAAAGGTTTCTGCTGCTGGGGAGCAGTTTGTTCTGCCTTTTATCAGCTCAGCAAAAGATGGAACTGACTTCCCACCCAGTCTCTTCACGTAGCCACTACAAGAGGACAGCGTGTGAAACAAAGTTATTGTCTTTGTATTTAAACACAATGGAATCCAAAGTAGGCACTGGGGACCCAAGCAGGAGCAAAACAGCATCTGTTTCTTTACACATCATGCTTTACGTGCCTTGTTGCTCCCTTCCATGAGCCCCCTGAGAGAAGAGGTGGCACAAATAATGGTTGCAGGTGGGATTACCAAAGGGCTACTCCTGGCAGCAGCCCAATCAGGACACAGTGTCAGCAGTTAACATGAGGGCAATGGATTGAAGGGTTGGGTTCTGCGAGGCCTGTGCGAAATCTCACTGTTGAGACACTGACACGAAGACAGATACAAAGAGGAGAAAAATACGCTTTTGATTTCAGCTGCTGTATTGAGGCCTAGAGCCTTTAGTGACGATGCAAACCACCAGAAGCTCATAACTACCCAGTGCTCCAACTAGAGCTGAGAGCTGCACACTCTGGCACTCCCTAGAAGAGCAATAGTCGATAGCATTCTGACTTCAGTGCCTGGAAAATGATGCTTCATTTGCTTTCGTGCATTTATCACTTACTACAATTTATCCTTGCTCTCTTTCAAAACTATTCAGATTATGTAAATATGTCACACTGTTAAAGGAAAATGCTCCAAAAACCTGCAGCATCCTAAGTTCGAGACTGTTTCAGAATCTCATGCTTAAGCTTGTCTAGAATCAGAAGTTTGCCAAACTGCATCAAAGGACTAGTTTCTCTAGTCCTGTATCCTACCTCTCTCAGCATGCAATACCAGTTTCTTCAGAAGGCAGACATAAAAGGGCTAAAAAACTTCTACAAGACACAGGTCTAGCACAGGCTTGTGAGGCTGCAGGTAGTCTTCTGAGACTGCATAAATATTAACACCTTTGCTGGTTTACAGGGCTTATACGTGAGAGATCGCTGCAGTGATTGTTTACTTCAGTGCCCTGTGGTATCAGCCATGATTATTCTTATGATAACAGCCACAGTCAGCAGCTGCTGGAAGTAATCCTGCTCCTGTCTCATTTCTGTGCTCTGTAGGAGGGGGAGCAGCAGGTCTTTTCATTCGCTTTCATCGCCAGGGTGACTCCAGCTAACAGCTCTCAAATCAGCACACAGCACTGCCAGCCTGCCTCTGACTTACTTGCTCGAGACACGTGAATGAATTCAGGTTGGAATTGATGTGCCGACAGCTTCAGCTCCATAATCCCATCACCCTGACCTGTACCTGGATCTTGCTACATGGTGCTCTCTGCTCACCAGTGCATGTTATTAAGGATGAGGATCCTTAAGACTGTTTCCTTGGTCTTATGACCCCTTGTTTATCACATAGGTAAGCCCTGCTAGCAGATGTGAGCAGTGTAACAACACACAAGCTGTTGCAAATGATTTTAGTCTCCTGTTTCTTCTCAACTTCTATGACAGCAATTTTTTCATAAGCTTTTACAGGTTCCTGACCAATTCAGGTATCATCATTTCCATTTGCACCTTCATCTGATGAAGGTGAGCATGCCCTCCTGTATTTTTCCAGCAAGAGTTTGCTTACTTTGCACTTATTTTGGCTGTGACCTGGCCTCACTTTGGTTTAACTCTGCTGACTTCAGCGGCATTAAGGGTAAAACAGTATAACTGGGAAGCTGAGGAATATCCTTCCAGCTAGTCCTAGCTCACCTGCTGTTTCCTTTGGAGCGAGAGGGGAATTTAGTGATCAGAACTAGGAAAAAGTGCAAGGACATCTGAGCTCTAATTTGACCTGCCCTGGCTTTCACATGGTCCTGGGCTGTTCTTACTGCCTTTATGTTTTTATCTTGCAGGTAGTTATGCATGAGGAGAACCACGCTTAGCACTAGCACCATTACCTAGCCTACCTACCATTACCAGAGGACAATTAGCTAAAAAAAATATTTTGGATGCTTTTTCTGAGAAAAGTCCTGCTGAACCTGAGGTTTGTCCCATCCCAGAGTTTTTGTAAGGCACTGGCAACAGGCAGATTTGCTTTAGGTATGGGAACGTGGATACTGCTGGCTTTTACTTGTCTCCCACACACTACTTGAAAGATCTACTTCCACACAAGAAGAGTATAAAAGTAAGGAGAGCACCTCACCTGCAGCTGAAATGGCCTTTTCTCAAGTGACAGAAAAGCCCCTGCAAACTTTTCATGCACATTGGCAGCTTGTGCTGACTGTTCCTAAGGGAGTCATGTTTGTATGAGATTGTTTCCTTCCTCATCTCTCATCCATCATCTCCTCCTTTTGAGTGCTGGAACCTGGCCATCTCTATTTAGCAGTCTTGACAAGACATCACTCTTCTCACTACTGGTCTTTGCAGCCTGCAGGAGATGCTGTGGGCTCCATTAATTGCAGCTGCTGTTTTCAATTTAAGGTTCCCATTGCAGGCTAATCATTACATGGCTCAAAATGGCTGTCCTTTCAGGAAAGACTTGAAGGACTATCATCAGGATGTGGGCAACTAAAGGATGGGAGAAGTTTCAGTCTGAACTTCTTACTGGGAAAACGAACAAATTTACACTTTGCAAGCATTCGCATTAATACTGTTATTTAAAAGAGAGAGAGATGGCCCCATCTGAATACAGATCTTTATGTTGTACAATTAGTCCCTTTTTCTGATTCCTTGGAAGAGGCTGTCCTGGGAGCTGACATAATCCTGTTGATGAACTACTCTGGTGTTACTCAAGCAACATTTCAGAATGGTTTATGTAAGTTCCACTCCAGAAACAGATCCAGGTTTCAAGACTTTTGTCTCATTGACTCTACGAGACCTTTGCCTGGAAGACAAACCTTCCCCTCACACTGCTGACTGCAAGTCTGACCAACGACCCTCACAATCAGCTTTAAGCATTCACTGATCTTAGGAATGTTAAAGCACAGAGGACCTCACTTTCTCTCTCAAACAGCCCCTGAGGGGGTTCTTCAATTTTTAGTGACTGCTAGCAAGTCTCTCTGAGACTTTTCACATTTGGAGTTTCCTGTTAGCTTTAGTTCTAAAGCTTTTTGCCTCTCTACAAATCTCAATTTAGTTCTGCATTTTGTCAGCAATTCCTGCATTTTCCCCTTCATGTACTTTAGAGTTTTCTCCATTCTCAAGGCAAGTTCTGTACAATTTCACATAATCTTCTCTTTTTTCAACTTCTCCCATAGTTCCCTATGTGATTTCCTCTTCTTGCACCAAAGAATCAACAGAAATATTGAAGTTCACATGCTTTAATTTTTTCACCTTCCTATGACAAGATTTCAGCCTTTCCTAGCACTTTTACTAACAAAAGGGAACGTATTTCTGGAACTTACTCTCTGGCTGTTCTTTGGCCAGCGGGAGGCTGTTTATATAACCTGACAGACATCATTCTCCTTCAGGCTCTTGCAGGTTAGATCACCACTTGCTAAGACTTGTTACAGCAGGGCTGCTTTCTGCTAAACCGTAAGTCAATCAGCAGGACCTGTTTGTTTTGTAGAAGATGAATAAAAATTCCCTTTCGATTGGTCCTTTTCCTGGCTCTCAACTTCCAACACCCTCCAGGACAGGAAAGGTGTTGACAAAGGGTGGGAAATGTGAATTTGTGGGGAAATTAAAAAAAGAGAACAGAGGTGGACTCCCTATGAAGGTATGTCCTCAGTTTGACAAGTCTCCCGTGGTTTGCCTTTGTCTTCACAGTCTGTCAGTACAGTACTACCACCCATCCTAAGGGTATGGTGGTTGTGTCAAAGCAGAAGGAGAAAAGACTTAAGGGGCTTGACAAGTAGGAGCCTAATCCAAAGTCCAGTGACGTCAATGGAAATGTCATCACTCAGCTGGCTATAGATAGAGGACCAGGAAATCTAATGTCATCCAGGCAAGGCATACCAACAAACAGGGTTGAGGAGCTGGGGAATGCCTTCCCTCCCTTCTTGTGGGTGGTAGTTCCTTACTGCTACAGTCTGAGAGCAGAAAGATTCCCATTTCACCTTTTCCCAGGTATGCCAGATCAGAGGGGAGCAGACAAGGAAAATTATTTCTGAAAGCAATGGGACAAGCTCCAGCCACAAATTGTGCTCATAATTGTACTTGTAAAAAGACATGTAGTCTTGGGGAAACCGTACGTGAAACTGCACAGCATATTAAACACTTTTGTTGTTGTTGTTGTTGTGTTTTTTTTAGTTATTTTCTTATATATTTGTAAAGTTTGAATTACATTAGCCAGACAAGTCCAGTGTCCTTCAGATAGGAAAGAGTATCTAGTGCCTCCCTGGAGCACAACTCACAGGTAGATTAAAATGGTTTGGCTACACCTGTCAGTGAATTCTGCCATGTAACTGTAATCTCGGTGGAAATCATTACAGTCTTAGCCTGATAACACATATCTGTGTCCCAAAGTTGCTACAAGGCAATTAATGCTGGAAAAGCAGTAGTTAGAGCTTTTCAATCAAGATATATGAAAGCAATGCAAATAGTGTGACATTAATACAGCAGCATTCCTCCTTCTGACCTGCAGAATAAAGAGAAAGAAGTCTTCAGGATACTAAGTGATCTGCTTATGGACTGCAGGAGGGAACCTGTGTTTGGCTGTACGAGCATACTGATTATCTTGTTGTGATGGACACAGCTATTTCTGGACTCACACACACACAAAATCACAGTGGTTAAAATATATCCAAGGACGTTGCCTTGTTACAAGTAGCAAGGAGCTTTGAATAACAGGAATAGGGGATCAAGCCAATCCTTTAAATGCAAGGTTATTTATTGGCAAGTCTTCATTGCTGCAGGTGTTTAGGTCAGCAAAAAGGGCCTCACAGCCATGTCTAACAGCGAGCTAACCTTGACAGGGCCTTGTGGCACCCAGCAGGCCCCTGCATGCCAGTAAGGCCTGTCTGCCCTGAGCAGGGCAGTACTGATGGTCCCATCAGCCTGATGCAGGCTGGCAGCTCCTGCTGCTGCCCAGTCTGCTTCTGAATGACAGGGGCTCTCAAAAATGCCTGAGAATCACTAATTTCTGCATTCGTTTTTCTCCAGTGAACTTTGCATTCTCAGCATTATAGGAATGGGCCGGCTCTTTGCTGCAATTGCCACAAGTCACTGCAAGACAAAAGAGAAACACAAGTGGCACAGTTTCTACCAAAGGAAAGCTGGAGTGGCCTTCTGAAAATAACACAATGGTTATGCTATACATGAGATCTAGCTGGTCCTGCACTGGCAGGGGATTGGACTAGATGATCTTTAGAGGTCCTTCCAACCCCTACCATTCTGTGATGCTGTATGTCACATTTTCTACAGCTGGTAGCCCTCAAAAGATTTTTCTTTGTAATGAAACTCTTTAAAATTGAGAACACACAAAAAATGCTCTTCTCAGCTCTCCAACATTTGTGTAGTTTGTAGAACGTCCTTAAAGTGTCAATCTTTTAGAAGACGAGTCTATCTGATGCATTTTTCACCTGCACTTTGATTGCAAGAGAGGTAAAGAAAGAATTCAGCAGGAGCCAGGCTCCAAGCTCAGGTATGAATGAGAAAAGTATTTCTCAATCACTAGCCAAAACATGAGGAGAAAAGGTAGCTGACCTAACTGGTACGGCTTCATGATCTGCAGTAGAGCTGCACTAATATAAAAAGTGATTTGCCTCACTGAAATAAATGAGAGCTGTGTTGATTAACTCCAGATGAAAATCCAGTCTGGAGGTCTTAAAGAAAAAGTGAAAAAAGAGCCAAATAGCCTAGAGCTCTACTGATGTCCAGGGCTGTCTACAGAAGATAATCTTTGCATTATCTGCAGAAGCAAAAGGGTGGGTGTTACTCAAATCTGCTTAGGAAGCAGAGTAGCATTTTACAGTTTGTCTACTTATCAGAGCAAATGAGTTCCATCTGCTGAGAAACAGGACCATTTTCATGCCAAATTCCCACTCACTCTTTAAACAATACTTTCTAATAGCAACCATAAAACCTATCACTCGTACAACTTTCACTGGACTGTTACCTAAAACTACTGAAGCCAGGAATTTAAACCACACTGGTTCACTCTATTTGCCTAACTTGTCATTAAAATGCCTATATTTTGCTCAGACCTTGCTGTGATAGATCAAACACATCTTCAATTCTATATCTTACTTTGATCTCTGCAGACTGCAAAGGCAGGTTTCCAGCCAGGACAGCAGGACCTAAAGGATTCCTCACCATTCATTCAGCCATGTAAACGAGAGTTCAGAATGTAACACTGACACGTAGCTTTCCTGTTAATTAAAACTACTCAAACCCGACAAAACCAAACCAACCCACCACTGCTGCAATGAAAAAGCAATAGCATCTGATGGCAGGCTCCATCACAACAGGCTTTAAAAATTAGAACTCTGAGGGATTTCCAGCTCATCTGTTTCTACTGTCATTGTAACTACACAACATTATCAAAGGAGCAGTAACATCACAAACTGGAGTTTCTAATACAGTCATTCCCTGCAGGTACTGGTGTCTATAGAATTATATATACTAAGAGCTTGAAACTCAGACTCAAAAGCATATTTGACCTGTTGTCAGTTCCACTGAAGTTTGATTTTTAAATTCATATACTGTGGTGTAGACCAGACTAAGCGCTCTGAAAATGGGTGGGTGGGACGTACACTCTTTATCCAGACTGAGGACTGATTCTCCTATGGAAGGAAGAGTAACTTATTGCATCATACGGTGAGTATGCGTTTTAACAGAAGCCTGCTGAACCTTGGTTACAATATCTGTCAGAATGAATGTTTACTGGAGAGCTGCAAAGTCTCACGCTGTCTCAGTTCACTGCAACACTAGTCCATGTGGGAGTTTTCCCTGTAATGGAGAATACTACGACCAGTTTGGTCTTTGTGACAGGAGTGACTTAAAGATACACATTGTTTTAACATTAGCACCCAAAAGAAGAACACTAAGTTTATAGTGGGAAAAATTAAATCTCTCTTTGTAGACACTACATACAGCATAAGAGGCAACTGATGGAGCTCTGGCAAAGCTCATGCTTTTTTTTCTTGTGATAGCTGTATGACCCACCTGTGGCCCATCCACAGGGAGCCATCATACAAGCAGGGAAGAGCACTGTCTCGAGACAGACTTTAAGTAATGTGCTAGCATTAAGAGATGTACAGCGTAGTTTATTCTCAGTTACACTGCCGTAACTCCAAAGCTATCTGACTGACCTTAGCGGTACCGGTACACATTGGACTTCCAAAGTGAAGATATTCAAGCAGGGTAAGTGTCTAATCTGAGAGGTCTTAAACGAGAGTGGCATAAGCCACACTTTCCTCCTCAGCTGCCTGTTCTTTACATAACCGGTTACCCAGAACTTATCCGATGCGGTGCTGTGTCCGAGTCCAGCCTGTGTGAGCTGCCGGCACACCCTTCTCTGCCCACTCATCCCACCTCACCTCTGGCAGCAACTCTCCTGCTGCTTGTGAGGACAGATGGACCCAGAGCGGTCCGGCAAAGAGGGTTTCAGAAAGAGGACGTAGCTTGAAGTCGACCCCTCTAAACTGGCATAGCCAGCTTAAACCCGTGTTGGGGTATGGATTAGCCCTGGTGAGGAGAGATGATGCTGGGTTTACAGCAGTGCTTTTGACCTAACCGGGCTTGGTCCAGTACCTCTGCGAGCTTCAGCTACCCGTCAGAAAACTCGCACCTCTCGACTTGAGCAGACTTCGGTTCCTGTTTAAAAGTCCCTCCAAAACCCGAGAACTTTGCCAGGGTTTCTAACCTGCCGCTGAGCCGCTACTTTGAAGAGACGAACGCAGTTCAGAGGATTCGGACTTTCTACAGCGGTTAAAGCCAGGCGGCTGTTTGAGTCCCTGCGCTTCCCTCGCGGCTCCGGCGGCGCCGTTCTCTCACGGCAGCCTCCCGGGCCGGGCAGCGGCAACCACACCGGCGGCGAGCGCGGGAACCCGCAACCCCCAGCCCCGCACACACTCGGCGGCGAGCGCCGGGCAGCACCCCGCTTCCCCTCCGCTCGGCAGCGGCCGCCGCCCCGCCGGGAGTCCCACGGCCACAGCCCCCCGCCCACCGTCCGGCGCTTGTCAGCTCCTCCTTACCGCGGTCACCCGCTCCCGTCCCGCCGCCGAAGTTGAGCGGAGCCGCCGCTGGCCGCCCGCTGCCGCCGGCTTCAGGCAGGCGGAGGCGCCGCCGCCGCTCCCCCCGCTCC
>WBNH01005524.1:0-47486 GCA_013401255.1 Urocolius indicus
AGTTCCCTTCCAACTCTAACATTTTGCGATTCTATAAAATCTCCAGCATTGCTGCTACCACAATACTGAATGCTGTTCTAAGAGCACTTCAGTTTTCAGATGCTACTTGTGTTCTCCTGTTTGTGTAATTTTCAAAAGAGGTTATGGGAATGGACATACTTACTCTGAAATTACTGGCAAAATTCCCACAGACTTCAGTGGAAAGATGTTATTTGTAGGATGGTGACTTTTCCCTATTGGAAATATCCCTTGTGATGCTCTGCAAATCATTGCATTACAGATACACCAAGCTTTTGAATAGATAGTGAGTCATCAAAACTTATCAAACTAAACCAGAACACATGGCATTCTGTAGCGATTTTGTTACTGTTCTCAAAGTCCTTTATAAACATAGATAAGCCTAAGCTATCCTGATGGACTTGGACAGTCCTGAGATGTGAACCTGTGTGAACCTCATGAAGTTCAAAAAGGACAAGTTCAAGGTCCTGCCTATGGGTTGGCACAATTCCAAACACAAACACATGATGAGTGGATTGAAGGCAGTAGGGTGATGAGTGGATTGAAGGTAGTCCTGAGGAAGAGTACTTGGGGACATTAGTGGAGTCAAAACTGAATATGAGACAGGAATATGAGTTTGTAGTTCAAAAGAGCAACCATATCCTGGGTTGAAACAAAACAAGTGTGACCAGCAGGTCGAGGGAGGAGCTTATCTCCCTCTATTCTTCTCTCATGAAACTCCACCTGAGTACTGAGTCCGGGTCTGGGGCCTCTGACATAAGAGCAAGTTGGAGAAAGTCCATAGGATGGGTACAGTGATGGTCAGAGGACTGGAGCACCTCTGCTATGAAGACAGGCTGAGAGAGTTTGGGTTGATCAATCTGGAGAAGCCTATGAGGAGACCTTACAACAGAAAAGTAAGAAAGTAAAATAACTAAAGGAAAATATTACAATTGTAGAAATATGTGGAGTAATAATAATTTTAGAATTAGAATTATTATTACTCCACATGTTTCTATGATTGTAGTACTTTTATTTGGTTATTTTATTTTATTTTTATTTAATTTTATTTTTTATTNACAAAATCTTTTTTTATAACAAAAGTAATCAGAACAAAGAAAGAAGTACTGCACGTGCTCCCCGCTGTGCTCACTCACTTGACTAAAACCCCCTATTGTCATGAAAGTACACCAAGGGTATCAAAATATGTTTTAATGAACTAGTTATTGTGGCAGCATGGAGTCTGCGATTAGATACACAGTGCTATTAGACTTATTTGTGTCTATCTAGTCAGTGTTCTGTTACTTTTATCTATTTTTCATAAATGTTTAAGCTGGTCATGTACATCATTCTCTTTGTCTCCCGTAGTGTTTTGAGAAGCAAAAATAAAATAAAATAAAAAAAAATCTGAACCTGACACTGATTTGCAATCAAGCTCCAAGGCCTCAAATTGCATCACATGAATCTGCCTAATGATGATAAGGAGCTCCAGAAACAGGCTAGAATTGTGGATTATTGGATACCAGTGATCAACTGCAGAGAAAAGCTCTGTGTAAACAGTGATGGAGGTGTGTGTGTGTGTCATTACCTTGCAAAGGCACTTCTTTTTAAACTTCTTATTGTATTTCCAGCAGCCTGTGTTATGCCTAGTTTATTTTTGTTTGCATTATGTTCCCATGAGAAAAGTTTAGAAGAGAGTATGATGTTTTAAAAAGATACAAGGTCCGAGGACCCTATATGTACAGAGGCAGATATGTCCATTTGCCATAGTAATTCTCACTCCAAAACTCAGCACTGCACATGGTACTGCTATGTCAATGTATGTACATCAACATGAAAAGAGCTTTGACTCAGGTTTCTGAGCTATGCTTCCACCAGACAGACCACTACATCATTTCTAGAATTAGGTAGCACACCCGAAAGGGTTTTACAGAACTAATATTTCTCCTCACAAGCTATTGTGACAATCACACACAAAGAGTTAGAAGTGCCTGTGCCTGCTTATCTCTTGTATAGATCTGGGAGGTGCAGGCCTGAGAAATCAGTGTGAGAAGCAGCCAAGAGAGGAAGACTTGTGGAGGCAAGATGGTCCTTTTCTGGCTGTAAATTGTGGGATCAAGCAGAAAAACATCTTCAAAACAGTTTCTGCAAGGTCACGGGGCTTGAAGTGAGACCTTTGACTAATTAACTGTAAAATAATATTAAAGTTAAGGCTCTGAATATGATAATAGGCTAAAAGAGGTACATGCTAAATATATATAAATATGTTCCTCAGCTCTCTATCCAAATCATGTTAAATGTCACACCAGGGAGAAGACAGAGAAGTTTGGGTTATGAAAGTTACCAAGCAGAGGGACATAGAGTTCTTTGAGTTCTTTTAGCATTTTTAGCCTTTTGCTCTTTAGACTCTTTTGCTCTTTAGGGTGAGCTTTTTGCTCTTTAGATCAGCTCTTCTAGCCTTTAGACTTGTGAGCATTTTCATTTCCCTTCTCAGTTCAACTTAGAGACAGAGATATGGCAGGGAGAAAGAGATGGAAGACCCAGAAGACACAGTTCATGGGCTTTACTCTTCTTCCTCCACCAAGACAGGGATGCCTTCTTGGTAAGAACTGGGTTGTTTTGCTCTGTGGTGAGAAATCCCCAGGGTAAGTACTGCTGCCACTTTTACCATATATTAGCACTACTGCATTGAGTGTATTTATCAATGGCAATCTTGAATCTGTTATATTTGTTGCCACAAGAAATTACCTATTTTTCAACCTTCTGAAACTGTGTCTCATGAACTAAATTCTAATCTTTGACTATGTAAAACTGTTCTTGGTGAAAGTCCTCAGAAGGAACTCTGACAGGCAAATGTTAAGCTTTCACCCTTTATGCAGCAGTTATGCACAGCTTTTAAGATAATGCTCATGGACATCACAATATCCTCATTAGAAAGCTCAGAGTATATGTTGATTGAGTGGACAGTGAGGTGGATCGAGAGCTGGCTGAACGACAGAGCCCAGAGGGTGGTGATCAATGAAACAGAATCGAGTTGGAGGCCTGTGACCAGTGGGGCTCCACAGGAATTGGTTCTGGGGTCATTCTTGCTCAACATCTTCATTAATCACCTGAATGAGGGGACAGAGTGTACTCTCAGCAGGTTGGCTGATGACACCAAACTGGGAGGACTGGCTGATTCCCTAGAAGGCCAATGGCATCCTGGAAGGCATCAAGAAGAATGTGGCTAGCAGGTCGAGGGAGGTTCTGCTGCCCCTCTCCTCTGCCCTGATGTGGCCTCATCTGGAGTCCTGTGTCCAGTTCTGGACTACCCAGCTCAAGAGGGACGGGAACTTGTGGAGAGAGTCCAGCGCAGGGCCATCAATATGATCAGGGGACTGGAGCATCTTCCTTATGAGGAAAGGGTGTGGGAACTGGGGCTGTTTAGTCTAGAGAAGAGCAGACTGAGGGGTGATATCATTAATAGTTATAAATATCTAAATGGTGGATGATGGGAGGTCTGGTCATCTCTTTTTTCTGTTGTATCTAGCATCAGGGCAGGAGGTAATGGGATGAAGCTGGATCTCAAAAAGTTCCATTTAAACGTAAGAAAATGTCATTTTACTGTAAGAGTGAGGCAGCACTGGCACGGGCTGCCTAGGGAGGGGGTGGAGTCTCCGTCCTTGGAGGTCTTCAAGATCTGTCTGGACATGTTCCTATGTGACCTGATCTAGGTGCCCCTGCTTCTGCAGGGGGGTTGGTCTAGATGATCTCTACAGGTTGCTTCCAACCCTTACCATTCTATGATTATATGATTCTAAAGAAAACTTTGGGCTTCATCCATATTCAGTTTTCTAAGACTATTTTGGCTTGATTTTTTTTCACTATAATTTAAATTTCTTTCTGTTTTCTTTTCTTCAGACAGTCCAAATTAAGATGCAGTACTAGCACTACTTGTTTACATTTCAAGTTTTCAGCACTAATTCCCTAGAATATTTGTTTAAAAGAGTTCAGAAGAACATCAGTATTTCTTTAATGATTTTTAAAGATGACTGAATATGTGTTCTGACCAGAAATCTATACATTGCTTGCTATGTGAAATATTATGATCAGATTCCCTTTGCACTTAGGCTAGGAAGGATCAGGAGCTGTTTTAATGCATAGTTGGTGACCTCTGTAGAGAATTCACATTGTTACACTAACAAGAAAGCAGAGTTTAGCCTGCTTTGATCAGTGGCAAATGTGGAGGAATCTATGATGCCATAGACATAGTCTGAAAATCCCCTAAGATGAACAAAATTTCATATTTTCCCCAGTATTGTCACAGGCTTTCATACATTCCTGTTTTGATCTGATTGATATAATTTAGGAGCTTCTTTTCCTGACTCTGAGTTTTCCATATATCCCTTACCTAGATGTACAGAACGTCATTACCTCTGTCAGACTGTCATTCCATCTTTCACAAAGCTATGCTGGTGATGCTCCCTATTGGTTTCTGAATCAGGTGGTTGCTCAGTCAAATACAAAATTACTACATTCCCTCTGGACGCTTCTTCTCCCAGGCCAACTGCCTGGCAGAGTCTCATCTAAATTCTTGACAGTGCTTTTCTAAATTCTGCCTCCGGCTACAAAGACTTAAGATACTGTCTCATCAGTATGCAGATATACTTCACTGGTTCTGTTTAGATATTTCTAAATACTAATTAATTTCCTGTATAAGTCATACCTGATCAGAATATGTAACTGAAAAACAGAGTTAAACCTGAAAAATGTATTGACTTAAAGCTTCCTGCTTTCCAAGGAAACAGTAGGGACATATTTTGTAATAATTTGTGTCTTTTGTTTCATCTTTGCACCTGATGTTCTCGATGTCATTACCGAACTTAACAGTCTTTAAACTCATCCACTACACATTTTAAACAGGACTGTGAGATGGGGTTGAAGGAGGAATAAGACAAGGGGGACACTGACTGGTGTCCTCTGCCTGTTTTATATTTTCCTTTTTCTTTCCATAGCTTATATTTATGCTTTTTTTTAGAGATGATTTGTAGTGTCTGGAAAAATCCCAGACCTACTGGAATTTCTTCAGTAGACCTCCTGTGTGTGGTGAGCAGATCATCATGTCATTCCATAGTGATTTTTTAAAGAAGTTAAAGAATAATAGAAATATTGACTGCATCTATTATTTAGGATAGAATGTGACACAACATGATAAGATGTGTTTTATTTTTTAAATAAATTCAGAGTTTCCAGCTCAAATAAAAACAAACTATTTATATTGTCATCTGAAAAATCGTTCTTGATTTTTTGTCTCCTCCCTGAATAGATCCTCCACATTTACATTTATTATTTAATTTCTAAATTTGGAGTTGAAATTGCTTCTAAAGGCAATAATTCTCACTTGGACACTCCATTTGTGGTTTCACTCTATAGTGTGCATAAGAGAAAAACAAAATTTGCACTGGCATAGAAGTCACAGAAAGTGGAAAAGGCTGAAAAATGTAAGTACAAATTTCATAAATGTCCAAGACTTCCTAAATTTGATGAGTGGAGTGTTCTTTCTATGAGCTCTGTGAGACTTTATTTTCATGACAGAGAGCTGCAGATTCCATAGAATGACAGCCACACAGCCCTTGCAAATATTTTATTTCTTCTGTCTTGTCTGCCAAGTGACACTTTTTCATTAATAATATTATGGGTTCTTCTATTTAGATATTGTTTCTAAGTAAAACAATGTAAAAAATGAGTTGTGGAATAATGAATAATCTATGAAATATTTTGCATAGGTAATTTTCCTAAGCTTTCATAGGTCTGAGCAGTAAGAATGCCATGAGAACATACAGAGAACCCACTTGCCAAGACAGTTCCAATAGGGTCACAAAACTGAAAGCTAGCAGATTTTGCATTGCTAGGAATGACAGAATTGGATACAAGAAGACATGCCATTAGAAGATTGCAAATACATTTGAACTCTATAGCATTTGGTCTGAGTTTGGGCAGTGGGCTTCCACAGGGATTGATTCTGGGGCCAGTCTTGTTCAACATCTTCATCAACAACCTGGACGAGGGGACAGAGTGTATCCTCAGCAAGTTGACTGATGACACCAAACTGGGAGGACTGGCTGACTCCTCAGAAGGCTGTGCTACAGGATCTCGACTGGCTTTAGAGTTGGGCAGAGAGGAATCTCATGAGGTTCAACAAGGACAAGTGCAGAGTCCTGCACCTGGGAAGCAACAACCCCATGCACCAGTGCAGGCTGGGGATTGACCTGCTGGAGAGCAGCTCTGCAAAGAGAGCCCTGCGAGTCCTGATAGATAATAAGCTAAACGTGAGCCAGCAATGTGCCCTCGTGGCCAAGAAGGCCAATGGCATCCTAGGATGCATCAAGAAGAATATGGTCAGCAGGTCGAGGGAGGTTCTGCTGCNGTTATTTTACTGTCAGGGTCAAGGAGCCCTGGCACATGCTGCCAAGGGAGGGTGTGGAGTCTCCTTCCTTGGAGGTCTTCAAGATCTGTCTGGACACATTCCTGTGTGACCTAATCTAGGTGCCCCTGCTTCTGCAGGGGGGTTGGACTAGATGACCTCTAAAGGTCCCTTCCAAGCCCTACCATTCTACAATCCCATGATTCTGTGATTCTCATGTTGAACTTGGCCTAACTTCCAAGGAAATACTTCACTGTATCTTGGTACCTAAAAATATATTCCCTTTAGCAATCATTGCATTTGTGTTGTGTCTCCTTTTCTCCAGCCCAAAACAAGAGCCTTAAGAAAAGTGTTGTTAATTTCAGGATAGCAGTGAGAGAAACATACAGGTTTAGGTGTCTTGGGTAAGCGTAAAACTGAAAATCTTGTATGTACCCACCCAGTATAATATTACTTTTAAATCACTGATGGAAAAAAGTTGAGATTTCTTGATAAAGTCTTCAAAATTCTGACTGATCAATGCTTTTTATAAAGGGTTCAGGAAATACGTAAGTTTTTTTTGTTTTCTTTTTTTACCTATCTGTGCTACAAAGACAAAAGTACTGATTAATTCTATTCATTTTCATAGCATCACTGCATTTTTATGGAATAATCATCATACTGGAATGCTTTTGCTGTAAGCATATTGTGACCAGATCCATCTGAAATAACTGTCTCATCCTCAATATCAGTCTTTCAGACTACTGGGCTTGTGTTACACATCAAACTATCCACCACTTTTCTTGGATAAGACACAGAAAGAAGCCCTTCAATATTATCTTTGCAGACTGTTATTTTGTAGTAAGAAGAGGAATGGTGGGACATGAGGCATGAAAACAGCATGTGCAAACCCAGAAGACTGCAATTATAATAGTAAATGGTGGAGTACAGTGTCATGGAAGGTTCATTCTATCTGGCCTGGGAAGAAGCTCTCTCTCCTGCTTGGATGAGATTTTCTGTGTGCCCAATGGATAGAGATGTTTATTGAGCTCCCTGCCTGGACTTTGCAGCAATGTTTTAGATCTTGTAGCACAAGCCACTGAACAGATGAAAGGCAAAACTGATGAGCAGAGTAGGGATAGATATAATGATGCATTAAGAACCGTCAAGCCCCAGGATCAACAGTGCTCAGTGACATTCAAGATCAGTGAGGACAAGCAACAAACAACTGAAGCACCACTAACTGGCACCTGATGTCTCCTTCTTCATGAAAGAGTTATGTTTCAGACACCTCCAGTTTAACCAGTCCTCAGTCCTTAATGGAGAAAGTTACTTGCAAAGGATGCACATTGGAAACACTGGAAGCTTGACTAAAATACTTTCACTTGTTCTCACTCTCATTCATTCGTTGTGAAAGAAGGTTAATGGGGAAGGGCTATAACCAATTTGAGAAGTTTCTGATAAAAGTAAAGGATTGTGTGTGGGCACTTGGCTATTCTGTGTTGGTAAAAAATTAGTTGTTGCATAAAACCATACCAGGCTCTGTACCATTCTCACATTTATAGCTTGATTGAAAGGGTCAGAGAAACAAAGGTTCCATCAAGAAAATGGAATTGCCCCACTATAATATGCAAAAGAAAGATTCAAGATAGGATGAGAAACCATTGATAGAAGCCTTGTTAAACATTGCATGGAACTCCAGAATAAAAGAATTTATATCATGGGGATGTTACATGGTTTCATTTGCTAGCATAGGATTTCTTACCACAATCATTGTTCATGCAGCACAGCTGAAAACTTTGTGTGTCCACCTATGAATCACAGAATCTCACACTGCTCAATGTGATTCTTTTTGCAAGTAAAACAGGTACACGTTGATCCTTCCAATATCTACATATCCAGCCACAGGATTTGCTTCAAAGATGCCATTGAATGAGAAGAGAAATAGCAACACATGTTTCTGGAAGCAAGTTTGAAACTCTGGTAGTACTACATTTATGGGAATTTATACAAAGCTTCTCCTCCTGTCCATTAATGCTGGTAACACCACTGTACCGTCAACAGAAACTATTGGACTCATGTTACTTGTGTAATTGATAGCTATAGCAGTCCAGATTTTAGCCAAAATATTTTCTGTCAAAAGATTTCTTTCACTGAAATCTGCATGCTTTTTTAAAATAGTTCCAGTTCTCCTAAAATACATTGTTGTACATATTAGATCTATATAAATTACTTCTTGGCAATATAATTATTTTTTGACAAATTTGCTTTGTCTTTTGTTTGGCTCTAACACTCCATATATTTACCTTTCTGATAACAAAAAAAAAGAGCTAAGATCAGAATGTCCTGTTCTAACCTCTGAATATGGAAGTCCACAGTGAGTTTTCCACGTAGTCTTGAAATGAAGAAAGCTGCTCATTATCAAGTTAGTCTGTAATCTTCAAACGTGCTTTCTGAAGTCTCTACTAGGGAAACATCATTAAAAATTCACTACACAACTCACTCATCTCATTTGTCCCTAAGTGTACTGTGCATCTGCTGTTCTAGATAAGTGAGAGTGATTCAATTCTTCAAAGAATGAACTTTGAAAAAGAACCAGTTAGCCAAAACTAGAAATTTTGCTTTGATTTGAAGAGATTAGGGAGTACAAACCTGTTGGTTTTTTTTAGTAGTTCAGCTTCAAATGATGGTGAGACTCTACTGAGTAAATGCAAAAGTAAGAAGATAGTAAAACTACCAGCAGGAAAATGATGTTCCTTTTTATATGCAGATTCTTATTCTTAATGTGGCCTTTTAATTAGCTTGATTATACTGGTGCTTGCTTGTTAGCGTCTCGATGCTGTAATTTAAAGAAACTGTCTATTCATTATAAATTCCTATTTTCAAAGATTTATAAATAAAACTGTGCAGCAGCAGGAACAACAACAATAAAAGATAAATTTACATGGAAAGTGTGATGAGAGAAATATCGCTTGCAGATATATCCAAACACTCCACCTCCAGCTTTACTTTCTCTTGGGAAAGTTAAGGAATATGCATCTTACAGAAGAATTCTTCTAGCTTTAAAGTGTGAGACTTTGAAAAGTTTAAATTGTTCAGCATATAGAATACTTAAGCAAAATATAATAATAATGTACACAACCAATATAAAAGGTATAAGTAAAAAAGTGTTTTGAGAAATGGAATCTTCAGTATGTTGGAAGAGTTTGAATGGAAATTGTAAACTTCTAAATGGTGTACTCAAGCATTATTTTTTTTGTATTTGTGAATTGCCAGTATGTCTCTTATCAGAAAATTATTCTTTAAAAGATGTTTAAATAAATTTGCTTACCATAATATTTCAAACACTTGGGGACCAATATATGTACACTTAGTAAAAGCAAAGAAGCCATATTTTTCAGGGTTTTCTCAAAGACAAAATTCATTTTAGCTGTGTCAGCAGAAGGGATTTGTGAGGGAAAAGACTCTGGAAGCAGGACTGGGAAGTCTGAAGGAGTCTCAAAAGGTGAAGAGGAGTGATCTGAGCAAGACATCATAGGGCCTGGAATATCTCCATGGTCATTTTTTGTCAGCTGTCCTGGCTGTATCTCCTGCCCCACTTGCTGCAGGGGTGGATTGAGGAGGACAAAAGGCCTTGATGTCATGTGTGAAAGCACTGCTCAACAGTAACTAAAACATTCTCATCTTGTCAACATTGGTTTCATCACAAATCCAAAATACAGCCCTGTACTAGATATTATGAAGAATATTAACTCTACTCCAGCCAAAACTAGCACAAAGATTAAGGGTAAAACTTCCCAGAGGACTAGAGGTTTTCTGGGGTAGGGAATGACCAGTGGAGTTTTTGGAGGCAGTGAATGATAACTTCCTTCCAATGAAACAACTCTTTTGGTATCACTTTCTCTGGTATCTTTGAGGATAACACTTCTAGTCTCAAGTATGCCTTCCTCTGCTTTTCAACTACTTCTAGCTTCTAAGAGGAGCCATGCAACCTCCCACACATCAGCCCCCACTCATCTTCTTGTCACTCCTTTCTGGGAGAGGAGACAAGGAAGGAACAGTAGCCAAGGTCATTGCCATGGAGAAGTAAAGAGGAGAATCATAGAATCACAGAGTGGTAGGGGCTAGAAGAGACCTCCAGACATCATCTAGTCCAGCAGCTTGCTAAAGCAAGTTCACCTCAATCAGGCCACACAGGAATGTGACCAAGTGGATTTGGAAATCTCTGGAGAAGGACATCCCACAACCTCCTTGGGCAGCTGGTGACAGTGCTCCCTCACCCTCAAAGCAAAGATGATTTTCCTTGTGTTGAAGTGGATCTTCTTGTGTTCCAACCCATTCTCTCCTGTCCTGACACAGTGCTGGAGAAAAAAGGCTCGTCTGAGCCTACTGGCATCTGCCATTGAGGTATTCATAAGTGTTGAAGAATCATGGAATGGTAGGGTTGGACGCGACCTCTAGAGATCATCAAGTCCAACTCCCCTGCAGAAGCAGGTTCACCTAGAACAGGTTGCACAGGAACATGTCCAGGAGGGTCTTGAAGACCTCCAAGGAAGGAGACTCCACAACTCCTCTGGGCAGCCTGTTCCACTGCTCTATCACCCTCACAGTAAAATAGCTTTTTCTTATATTTAAATGGAACCTTTCGTGTTCCAGCTTTGTCCCTGTGTCCTGTTCCTAGCTACAATAGAAAAAGAGATGTCCCAGTCTCCTGACACCCACTCTTTAGATATTTGTAAATGTTAATAAGATTTCCCCTCAATCTCCTCTTCTCTAGACTAGACAGCCTCAGTTCCCACAGCCTTTCCTCATAAGGAAGATGTTCCAGTCCCCTGATCATCTTGGTGGCCCAAGATTCTCCCTCAGACTTCTTATCTATATGTTAAATACCCACAGTTCTACAGCCTTTCATTGTAAGAGAGATCTTTCAGTACCCTGATCATCTTCATGGCCCTGCACTGGATTCTCTCCAGAAGTTCTCTGGCCCTTTTGAGCTGAGGAGCCCAGAACTGGACATAGGACTACAGATGGGGGATCACCAGGGCAGAGGAGAGGGGCAGCAGAACCTCCCTCGACCTGCTGGCCACACTCTTCTTGATGCATCCCAGGATGCCATTGGCCTTTTTGGCCATGAGGGCACATTGCTGGCTCATGTTTAGTTTATTCTCAACCAGGACTCCCAGGTCTCTCTCTGCAGAGCTGCTCTCCAGCTGGTCAATCTCCAGCCTGTACTAGTGCATGGGATTGTTGCTTCCCAGGTGCAGGACTCTGTACTTGTCCTTGTTGAACCTCAGGAGATTCCTCTCTGCCCAACTCTCCAGCAGGTGGAGATCCCACTGAATGGCAGCACAGCCTTCTGAGGAGTCAGCCAGTCCTCCCAGTTTGGTGTCATCAGACAACTTGCTGAGGATACACTTGTCCAGGTTGTTGATGAAGATGTTGTACAAGATTGGCCCCAGAATCTATCCCTGTAGAACCCTACTGGCCACAGACCCCCAACTCAACTTGTTGCCATTGATCAACACCCTCTGGGCTCTGTCATTCAGCCAGCTCTCGATCCAACTCACCATTCACTCATCCAAGCCACACTGCCTGAGCTTTCCTATGATGATGTTATTGAAGACAGTGCCAAAACCTTTGCTAAAGTCAAGGTAGATGACATCAATTAGTCTTTCCTCATCTAACTAACAAGTCATACCAACAAAAATAGCTACCAGGCTGGTCAAGCAAGATTTCTCTTTGGTGAATCTATGTTGCCTCTCCTTAATAACCACCTTTTCCTTCACCCGTTTAGGGACGGCATCCAGGAAAAGAAGGAGAATCAGAGGAGAACATTTAAATGACAAGAGCTTCTGCTTCTCCAGTTGCCAAGATAGAATTTAATCCATTTTTCTTCTAGACTCTCTCTCAACTACAGCCAATGGTAAGAGATAGAGATGAGGTATCAAGCCAGATCAGCTAAACCATATCAATTTCACCTCTCTACCCTCTTACTTCAGCCTTGTGCCATCTCTGTTGAGGTCAGTGAAGGTGTGAGGAGGTATCTGTTAATTGAATGCATGACTACAGCTTTAGATCTGCAAATTAGTAAGCTACTTAGTTTCCTTAAGAGCTCATATTGCAGTGCTTCATGAATAGAGGAGAACCAGACCATGTAATTTAATGGATCATTCAAGCCACAGGCAAGTTGCTGCAGATTGGACAGCTGTGATGGCCTATCTCAGAAGCACACTGGTTTGGCTCATGACATCACATTTTCTGTCATTCTAAACCTTCTTTTTAATTATTCAAATGCAATATATCATTTAAGTTGAGATATATTACTGAACTTAAGACACATAAAAACAAGCCTGTTATTCTCAGAAAAAGATTAATTTGTTTCTTGAGACAAAGGTGACTCAGGATTTTTAGGTCAACTGAGAAAGCCCATCTGATGGTAAAGATGCTCACTCAGGATTGTTTTGGGCAGATCCCAGAGTGAAGACTGGTTTCCACTTCAACAGTACAGAGTATTATCATTTCAACTTACCACTAGCAACAGACTCAGACTCCTACATTTTATTTGCATTTGCAGCTGTGCAGATTAACTCTTGCAGAATCTGTATATGCAGCTGAATATGCTTTGATACCTTATATTTGGACAGTGTTATTCTGATTTTTCCTCTTTAACAAAAGAAATTTCAGTAAAAATCCTTTCCTTTACTCCCAGCCTTGAAAGAAGCATCTAAAACTTTAGGTTAAAGACAAATAATTCTGCAGCCTGATTCACATTGGCCTGGACATGATGAAGGAGGGCTTAAAAACAGAGAAGACAGGATTTGATCCAATGGCTTTTATCCACAGCTGTCAGCTGCAGTCACTGGAGGGCACATTCTTGTACCTGAATGAAACACTGAGAGAAAATTAGATGAATACTCTTCGAAAGCCAGTTCATGTTTTGAAGATACTACATATTTCCAGGCAATCTATACATAACATAGAGAGTATAGCTAGCATAGATTCTTGAAGTACACACATGCCAAATATTTCATAATAGTTCCAAATTGAAAGAGATACATAGAACGTTATCAACTTGGTACCAACTTGTGACAGTAGTCACATGAGGCCTCCTACAGTGCAAAACCCTACAGCTTTACCAACAACTTGTCTCCTATTATCTCTAGATTTTATCATCAGTGTAACAGACAGAGAGGATGTTAATAATTTCTTCTTCCATGCTCTCTTCCTCCTTTCAACTATTTTTAAATGGACTGAGTAATTTCACACCTGGTTCATAAAAAATAGTGTCCCAAACTCAGATCACACACAATGGAAAGTCTGTCCAAAGGAGCTACAATAATTACTTCAATTAGGAGAATTAACTTCTGATTATTTGTGTGTGATGTGGCAAGGCAAACAGTGAATACAATTCCTTTAACATGGTACATGAATTCCAGAAATACTGCACTTTTGTCCTTGCTGCAGACTAACAGACCACAGTGAACTCGCTGTCAGTTCATGTAGTCACACTGAGCCAAAAATCTTATTTCCCACATTAGAGAATTGGTGTATTTTGTGAGGAAGACAGAGTTGGTAGCTATTTGCATAGCCTTGACCTTTGGGTCAGGTTTGTGATAGTGAAAACATGTAAGACAATAACCCTCTTAGAAGTGATAGGCTGGTAGTGGAGTGAATGGAGAGAGATTTCAGTTTGCCTACTTTAAAACACTCACTGTGTAGGACGTACACACTGGTGGATGTTTTAATTGGCAATGGTTGGTTCATTTGCCTGAAAAGGCTGTTAATAAGACACTACTAGAATTTAGGAACAAAGGCATTTATGTGTTACTCTGCCAATTTAAGACTTAACTTGCTTTCATATTAAAAGATAGAGTTTATGCTGATTAATGAAGAACTTTCAAAATATCTTTTAGGCTCCACTTTCATAACAACAAACCTAACCAAACCAAACCAAACCATCTCCATTTTCTTTAGTGTTTTCTACAAGTTTTTAAGGAATTTTTCCTGAGTAGCTGAGAAACTGCAATGGGTTATGCAAGTAGTTTGTGAGACTGATCTGAGAATTCCAGCATTCAACCAAAACCATAAGCATCTTAGTGGGGTTTGTGTCCATGGGAATGTGCAAAGGCTGGTGCAGAAGCCTGATATATGAGCAGTGACTGGAGTTTCAGAAGGTACAGCATGACTAATGACAGACTCAGCCACAAGGTACCAAAATTTCCATCTAGACAGTGTCTTCTGATATTTTGTATAAGGGAAATTCCAGGGAAAATGGAATAACTCCAGCTGATCCTTTCATAGGCAGATGACTAGAGTGGATGGCAGATGAAAATGAGTCTTCAGAAACAATGACTAAAAAATGCTGGGTTAGAAAACTTGGACTAAACAGTTTGCATTGCCGATAATTGGTTATTGGTTTGGTTTTCAAATTAAGCTTTGGCCTCTTAGGAAGAAAAATGGAGCAGCAAATACAGAAAATGAGGAGTCATTAGGACACAAGAAGAATACAAAAAAACCTGTGTTATGTCACCACTTGAGACGAATGTGATATTTCTACCACATTATTTACCAAAAGCAGATAAAATATAGTGTGCAGTTAGGTGACAAGAAATAATCAGAGATACAGAAGGAAATCGTCCTCTGGGAGACTGAGAGGATTAGATTTGTTTGCCTTGCAGAGGAGATTAATTACAGTTATTAAATGTAATAAGTGCAAAAGAAGAAATAGATGAGGAAAGTTTACCAACTCTTGCAGCAAATGAATAAAACAATATCCAGTAAAAAAATTACAGGCAAGAAATATAAGACTAATTACAGAGTTTCTAGAATCTATTATCATGATATGTGAGCTTAGTAGTTTTTGGAAAAGGGAATGTATATGACTAATGAAAGTCTTTACCATCACAATAGATTCAAAGCAAGGATAATTGGAGATAAAAACCAAAGACATCACAGATAACAGGGATATTGTATGTAGTCAATCATGATCAGCCTTTCCTTTGTCTTCCCGAATACCAGACAGTTCTTTTGATACTTTAAGTAAGCAACAAAGTGCAATCACGTTTCTACAGTTTATAAAAAGAGAAAGGGTCTGTGCAGTCTCCTTCCTTGGAAGTCTTCAAGACCTGCTTGGACACATTCCTATGTGACCTGATCTAGGTGAACCTGCTTCTGCAGGGTGGTGGGACTAGATGATCTCTAAAGGTCTCTTCCAACCCTTACCATTCTATGATTCTATGATTATCTCCATCCTGTAGCATGTAAAAAAGGACATACAAATATTAATACTCTGGAGAGTCCAAGGCACTTTTAAAGTCAAATGAGATTTTGCTAGTGAATGATAAATGTCAGGCAACCTGTCACAAATCAAGTTTGCAGCTCTAGATTGTAACAAATTGATAACAAGCAGAGTTTGGGAAGTGGCTTATCCTCAGCCTCTCTTGTCTATTACTCACTTGAAAGACAGACTAGGCATCTGTCCTTGACCAGGAGAAAGTCAGACAACTACTGAAATCTCCACTGATCACCTGTGTTATTTAAGAGCAAGCACTCAGAATTGTTGATATTTAGAAAAGGTAAGTATAGTAATTAAAATACATCGATTTAAAAATGTGGAGTTTATTCCTTTACTCTTTAGGAATAAGGAATAACTTGGTTTAAAACCTTCAAGCTAAAGACTTCATCTCTCTCTGTGACAAAAGTCTGGATTTTCAACTGTGCCAAAAACATGCACGGAGCATCTCAACTCAGAAACCACCAAGTTTATTGCTGAATTTTTAGGTATAGTTAAGGTAAAATAGATTTTAGAGGATAGAATAAAAGTTGGAAATGCTATTTCATTGCAAAGAAACAAAATAACAGATGCTTTCTAATTCATATTATTGTGGTATATAAGAATCTCTCAGTCTATTAGGAGTTGTTTCTTCTGACAACTTACATAGTAGAATTAAGAAAGGTGAATTGTTTTCATTCAACTGGCATGAGTGCGAGGTCTTCATGGTCTTTTAGGGGCCAAATGATGCTCTTCAAATTCTATTACTCTTACTGTTTATTTAAAAATGCAACAAATTTTATGATATACAAGGAAAAATATTAGAAAAAGTTTGGAAGGAAGTGACTCATTAGATAGGATTCATCTCTACCAGACATTCAATGCTTACTTATAAGGAAAGGATATAACAAATGGTTTTAAACCACTGTTATTTGGCATTATCAATAGAAAGAGGTCAAGTTCAGTGCTATCAGAAACAGAGAAAATAACAGAAATTTAATGATTCATTCTCTCAAAATCTTTTGTTAGAATTTCTAAGGTGGCTGTCAGTCTTCCTCAATGCCTACCTAAATTATTGAGAACCATTTTGTGCATTATTTTTCTGTGTTCTTTTATGTGGGAACCAAACACAACTGAATGTCTGGGGTCCATGAAAGCCAGGTGAAGACAGCAGCATGCTATTGGCATGACAGGAAATGAAAAACAAAATATTACAAAGTACAGTCACAGTTGCAGAAATTATTCTAATGCTTCCTGCATATTTGACAGCCCTGTAAAAATGATCATTAGTTTTGTGAGGACTGATTTGTACAGACTGCATGTGGTAGTCACCTGTGACATTCATGCCATTCAGTATAACCATGTTAGCATGCATATGCCTTCACTTCAGTCCAAATTTTCTCAAAACTTTGAGAACTCCAACATAGACTCATAGAATCATGGTATCAGGGAATGGTAGGGGTTGAAAGGGACCTTTAGAGATCATCCAGTCCAACTTCCCTGCTAAAGCGGGCCCATCTAGGTCAGATCACACAGAAATGCATCCAGGCAGGTTTTGAAGACCTCCAGAGAAGAGACTCCACACCCTCCCTGGGCATCCTATGCCAGGGCTCCCTCACTCTCACAGTGAAATAATTTGTCCTTATGTTTAAATGGAACTTATTGTGTTGCAGTTACTTTCCATTACCCCTTATCCTGTCACTAGATACAACAGAAAAAAGTGATGCCCTTACTTCATGAGATACTGAAATGCTGCTGTCAGTCATAAGGAAAAGTATAGAACATAAAATGGTAGAGCATAGGGGAAAGCATTCAAGACAGTATGCAAAAAGATTTTGTGTTTACATGGACAAGAAATAGTTATGCTGACTTGAGTATCTTCAAAAATATCCATATCTTTTAAAAGTGCCCCAGAATCTGTCTGCAAATTTATTATGTGAATGAAGAAAGACTAATCTCATTTTTGACCTAAGCAACTTGAGTCTCATGAACAGCAAAGCCATAGCAATATGAACATCAGTCACACTACTTGGATGAAGCCATGATTTAATGATCGTCAGCATAGGCTGTATTACTGTTAGTGCCTGAGTTAGTTTGTCTAGTTCTTCACGAACTGCAAGCCCTCCCTTTTCAGTTACAGTACAGTCATTGTAAGTAACTTGTGATCTCACATCTTCTTAGCCAAAGAAAAACTTCAGTACTTCGGTACTTCAGTACCAGTTCAAGTTTTGTTCCACTATCTTTAAAAGCACAGTGATGGAACATTCATTTATATCAGTGCAGAAGGAAGAATGCCACCTACATAGTTATGCTAAGGTGGCTTCTGCAATTTGAAGGTTTCAGTTGATATTTCTGTTTCAAAGGCAAGCACACATTATTCTACTTAAATGGGGAAGGTACAAACCTCAGCAAAACATTTGCAGTTCCACCAGCTGGACCTTAAATTTCAGTGAGATAAGAAACAAGCTGTAAATTTTGCAATAGTTGATTTACTACAGAGGACAACAATGAGTCATGAATCAGACACTGTTATAATTGATTCAACATACATCATGAACTAAGATGAAGCTGATTGAATAGTTTGTAGAAGGCTTTAGGAGCAACTTCTATCTCCAAGTTCTCCAATTCTTTATTAAGAGGCATGAAAATATACAAAAGTGCGTGGGAGATTTTTTTGTTTTTTTAATTGAAAAAGAAAAGCAGTATTAGAGCTGGCAGGGATGTTAAGAGTCATGATGGATGCAAGATAAGGGAACATGAAAAACTAGAGAAACCTATTAATCCTGGCATAGAGAATTTTGGCAGAGGCAATCTTAGGTAGTACTTATATTCATTTCAGTTGCCTGTCATTAAGATATCCAAGCACACTTTATTCTTATGACTTTTTCTTCAGTCTTTTTGGTTCCTCCTGGCTATTTCCTGATTCATCTGTTCTCTGAACTCATGGAAAACTCAGAGGTGTATGAGCTCAATGCAATCAAAGAATGGTAAAGATATGTAACTCACATGAGGCGTTAGTGGCAGCTGGCAGTTAATGGCAGGTGACTATGACACTTGAAAGGTACAACAAAGCAAAAACCTAGTCTGGAACCAGAGGAAATAAAAGCTTCACATAACACTTCAAAGTATACTTTAACAAAGGCTCTCTGATGAGTCTTTGACTTTGTAGTAAAAAATGCAGTGATTTTACCTTGTCTCCAGGTAAAGGTCTAGGTTATAAGTTCAACTGCTCCTGGAAATTACTGTTTTATTATTTAAAATAATGAGAGAACAATCTTTTTCTTCTTTCGGTATTGTAATAGTGCTGGATGACACTGTTTGAGAAGGACATGCTAAATAGCAGAGCAAATGCCAGAAAAATATTAAATTGAAAGGAACATCCTGGCTTCTTCCACATTTCACAAAGATTGCTTCTTAGGGTGTTACCAAGCTACATCTTAAAACTATATTTCTTGTTCTATACAACTCTCCTCTGAAGGTTGTCTTCAAATCATACCCTAAAAAATGTGATTTCCATCTTAAAATGTATGCTTGATTAGTTTATTTCCAAATGTTGTGGTAACATAGTAATTTTTTTGATTTTTTTTTTTTTTAGAATTTTTTAGATTTTTTTAGAATTTTTTAGAATTTTTAAAAATTTTTTAGAATTTT
The DNA here is from genome assembly GCA_013401255.1 of Urocolius indicus. Classification (NCBI taxonomy): domain Eukaryota; kingdom Metazoa; phylum Chordata; class Aves; order Coliiformes; family Coliidae; genus Urocolius; species Urocolius indicus. The sequence continues at coordinate 19,302 of WBNH01005524.1, forward strand.
TTTAGAATTCTGTGACTGGGCTGTCTGTCTTAAAATGCTGGAAATAAGAAAATGTGAGGGGCAGGAGGGAAGTAGGGAGCTATTTCATAGATATCAGACTTACTAGTCCTGTTAGGGAGTCAACATCTTGGTAGAGACAGAAGACTCTGGCTACCACAGCAGAGCTGATGAAGTTCAGCACTTTTTCATAATACTCAGCAGAAGCCTGTCAGCATGCCTTCATTAATCCTGACATGCTGCTTTTTGCCCACATGTCAGCAAGGTGTGTAAAGTGTGTAGGAGGGGGCGGCAAGATACCAATGAGAAAGCCGTGCTATGGGAGTGAGAAAGAGGATGCAGAGGCAGAAAAAGGTAGAAAGATTGTAGTAGGAGCCTCAGCAGATGTGATAGGAGGAAAACTGAAGTATAACAAATGGAATGTTAATTGTGTACTGCAAAAAAGGAAATGCAAATAAGCAAATGTAGAAGAGATGGCATTTCAATAGCTCCTTGTCTCTCAGGGAAAATATGCATCTCAAGCAGTCTCCTGAGCTTATCTAATTAGTACACAGCAATCATATCTATCTTTGTCTTTCATTTCTCTAGGCCCAATACAGGATGCTTTTGCCTTTGTTAATAAAATAGTGTCTTTGTCTTTTGACTACTCTGCTACTTTTCTATTTATGGTACACTTCCATATATTTTATCGTGCAGCAGGAGAGGTGGCAAATTTACCTCCTCTGGAGGTCCTATGAGACTGGTAGCCTGGGGTGGGAGGGAGAGTGTCTTATGACAAGCAGGGTTACCTACATTTGCAATATATAGTTGACACAAGCCAAAAAACAGAGATAATGGTGAATAGCAAGGATTTACCCATGAACTTGAGATATTTTAGTTTCTGCATGAACTCAACAAAGTACCTGTGGGGTATGCGATAATTCTCATGCTCAGCTGAGGTCCTCATGTCCTGGATATGTAAAAAAGTTCCCTTGCAGAGCACTTCTCCAAGTCCTATTTGTCATTCCTGTTTTCTGCTAATGAGGTGGAGCATGTTTCCCCATGTTGACTAAATCTTTCCCTTCACCCTCAAAAGAGTTCATTAGCAATTTAAGCTAAGAACCTCAGGAGAGATTACTAAAGAGCATATAAAAAAAGTACCATAGTATCCCCTTGTTGATCTTAGTGGTAACAGTATCCTCGGCAGTAAAGTTCTATGCTAAATCTACACAGTCACAATCAAGATTAGTTTTTGATATTATGTCTTTATTTCTTATTCTAGAGGCTTGAGGTTTTTTTCAGGGCTATAACAGATTTTTAAATTAAGACTTCAACATCAAATATGTAAAAGTGCCTCAGCTGAAAAGATTTATCAATTGGTAGATCCATCAGTAGATATAAATTGCAGATAATTTCTCTCAATAGGCAGGTGAAAGTCAGTACTTAGTGTAGCCAAAATGAAAAGTAATTATTCCACATATAGAAAGAGATCAGCCTTAATTCATGTTGAAATCAGTATAAACGATCTTTTCCTACAAAGATAACATAAAGCAAAATTAAGTTTTTGTCTTAGCCCTTAGTTAATTATAACAGTATTTTAAGGTCTAAATTCATATTGAAATCTATAAAGTAAGTAAATATATCAAAATATCTATTGAAAAAGGCTGGAAAGAATGAAGTTAGCCTTGGACAATGTTAGATCCAAATAGGTCACCTGGTGCAATCATTTAAAATTAACTTGCTACGTTTTACAGACATGATTATCAGTACAAACATGTGGTGGGTTAACCCTAACTGAACAATAACCANATCCAGCTGCTGGATGTCACATGGGATTGAATAGCCTGGCCACACCCCCCAGCGGCAGCTGGGGAGAGTTAATTCTATCCTGGCCAAACCCAGGACAAAATGAAATGATAGTGTCTTCAAATAGTTACAGGTATCTTTTTCCTTGAGTCAAATACCACAAAAAGGCAATACATCGTTAATTTGAACTAAATCTGTCAATTTCATTTAATAATTACTCTCCTGAAGTCAAAAGGCCTGGTTTAGTTTGATTACACATATGAGAGCAGTTATTCAAGGACTTTGGGCTCAAACCTGAAAATAAAATTAAGCTAGACAGATCCTCACTGATATAGATACACACACAACTCTGACAATGCAGCCTTTTCCCAGTCCAATAACATAAGGACACTTAAGGGAACACGGAATGTTCCACATGGTGTGATTTAACAACACAATCTCCATTAGCTTTAATGAGATTTGCACAATTAAGTCTTCATGAAATGCAGTAAAAATTAGTCTTCCAATTTAGTGCATACTATAATAGGTTCACTTAAAATGTGAAAGGATAAGATAGGTGAATACTTTTTTGAAAATGCATATGTCTCAGGTTCATTAGGCACTTAAGAAGAGGGAACAAGTTAGATATAAGTTATAAAATAGTAGTAGAGACATAGAAGGTATGAAATATTTCTAATTCTTCACTATGAAGCTGGTAAATAGCTAGGTTGTCTGTATTTCAACACCCTATGCAAAAGGATGTCTCATTAAGGCTTGAAGTTTTTTATCAGTTAAATATACAATACTCAAACCATAAGAAACATAAAAGCCTTCTTTATACACACACAACAAGCTTCACAGTGAAAACAAGTGAACAGCTCTTTCCTCAATTTTTTGCATATGTTCCATTAGAGACAACATTCACAGAAGAAATATTCTGTCCTGTTCATTGGGGAACAAGTGAAAGCTATTTTGGACAAGTTGTGGAGGGGCAGTGGATTCCCATATTGAGAAATCATCATTAAGAAACTTGTGAACAGCTCTCATATACCAGTGGAAAGTAAATGCTTAAACCAGGTTTTCAAGTCCCTTTGGAAACCAGAGCAGGCTCTGGATCACTAGTAATTTTAACCCAAAATATTATATTCTACCTTACCAATAAACTTCTATATTCTGTAGAAGTCATTGTCTCCCAACTGAGTTTAAAGTATGAGGAGTAAGCACTGCCGTGGAGGGGGGAGGGGTTTAATGCAGCTCGATGTTATATCTAATTATATACCAAGATCTACTGTTTCACTGAGTGTGTGTTGACAGTGTTAATAGCTTCCTGCATATGTTACATTTACAGACAAGCTGTATTTTAACATATACAGACATATCTATGTACATTAGAGGCTTCACAGATTTTTGCAGATGCATTTATTCATTGTCAAAGCACAAACTTAACATTCAGAAGCCTTTTGTTTTGAGGTTCTATTTGGAGAAACACTCCAAATCCACACAGACTACTCATTTATTTTAAAATTTAGGGTTTTTTTTTTCTACAATCTGAGCTTCTTCATTATGAAGAAATATAAGAAAGAAAATTCAACACTTCCTGTGTTTCACTGTCCTACAAAATTAACCATACTTTATATGATTATATGAAAGAATGAAGCCCTATTTGTTCCTCTCAAATCCAGAACAGAATAAGGAAGCAGACAAATCAGAAAAGATAGGGACTTTGATATGATTGTCATAATGAAAATATCCATACTGCTGTGTTTGATATTTCTTCTACAAGACAAGATCCGTTTTGTCCTCTGCTCTCTCTCTTGATCATCAGTCCTTACAGTTGTTCCCTCAGAAGCAAACATCTTTTGAATCTTTAAGAAAAAAGACTTTTTTTCCCCCAGACAGAATATATTCAGAACAGCTCTCTTGTATGTAGTGTATAGTTATCTGTTTCAATAATTTGAAAATCAAAATGTAAGCCCTCCTCTCTAATTTATGATGATTTATGATTTATGATGATTTACCACCTGGAATCTGGGTGCCGTTTGTTGCAATAGCATTTTTTGGACGCCTGTGTCAAGATGTCCCTTTCCAACAGCATTAGCCAAGAGTTTAACACTTCTGCCTGCAAGTGCCTTTAGATGATGTTGAGAGTGATTAATAGGCATCAGATATGAATGATTTTACTGCATTTATGCTCTCCCATGACCTTAGTGGTCTGAAACCCACCAAGTAAAGATTGCCAATGTATATTTTCATGGTGAATGTCTCCCAGTCAGATGTAAGAAACAGGTTGTAAGTTTGTCAGACTTGTTTTTTTTCCTTTACGTACTCCAATATTTGCCATACAGAACGTCATTCTGAGCTGAGTCTGAGTGAGGGTGTCTAAAAAGCAGACAACAGAGGTTAGCTTCAGGAAAGAGAAGCAAGTAGTACCAATAAATGGATATAAAAGGAAGAATGTGGACCATGACAACAGGGTAGCTGCAGATAAATGATGAGAAATGATGACAGAATGCATGTAGAAGTTTTTCCCATATTTTTTCTGTAGTCAAATGCAAATAAGAAATAGAGAAAACTGGATATCAAAAATGCACACTTGGTCCATTTCAGAAGAAGACTTGGGATTCAGAGATCTCTGGAAACGTATCCACAATGGGAGAGTGATATACCAACTGAAATGAAGAGCAAGAAATCTAAATGACAAGAGCAGAGATAGAAAAGCTTTTTCTTAACTTTGTCTTATAACATTTGTACTTCAAATGAGAATTCATCAATGGACCGATATCATCCACTCATGATCCATTCATGGGAATGGAGTCAAATGTCAGGTGAAAATTCAGCTGCAGAACCTGAGGTACCAACAGGGAGTGACCACAAGTCTCATACTGGAAATGGAATCCCTGACAGGAAAGCTCTGGAAGCATATTTGAAATATACCTGCTCACAGTGCATGTGTTAGTTATGGTGGATCACTCAGTACTGAGTTTAATGAAATGCACTGTTGACAGAGAAAATGCTACCCTTTGAACATGTCCCTGTAAAACAACACTTATGTCTCCCAGTCTTTATCATTCACATTCCAATAGTGATCATAAAACACACAAAAGTAAAATGGAAAATGGTATTAACATGTAATATTGAAACCAGAGCAGTTTTAATTAGTAGAAAAAAAAATAGTAGTTAATATGTGAGTTGGTCTGTGGAATCCCTTTCCAAGGACTGACTCACTGCTGTTTGGGCATTCATGTCATGATTAAATGGCTCATGGATCAACTTCAGCTTAGTGGCAGAGCTGAAGTTTATATCTAGTGCTCTGTGTCTTTCCTCAGACTGATGATTTGGGACAATCCTTCAAACCTGGTGATTTTGTGATGGCATTAATTCTGAAAGACACTGAGATATGACTCGAGACACTATAAACAATGATCCTGAGATGACTTATTCATCAATATTCTAAATCTATGTAGAAAATATAGCTCGAAGAGTCATATTTAATCTAATGCTTACTGAACTACTTGAATTAATCTTTCTTGAGTGCAACAATATGGATATATTGGTCTTTTGTTCTACACACTACTTTCATCACTTTCTCCCCTGATATCAAGAAGAGGACACAGTGCTCAAGTGCTCACAGCTACATCAAATGCTCTCCAGCTCTTCACTGAAGTAGGATTAATCCTAATGGTGAGATTTGGAACCAGTCAGTGTCCTAATATGTCTTCTCCAGGAGTCTGGAATAGAATCCTCAACACAGAAGCAAAAGCAAAAAGTTTGTGGTGTCTATATTTTCTGGTAGACCCTTACTGCTCATGTATCTGGAAAACAATCATGTTCTCTGGCAATACTTTCCCTAATAATTCGTTATTTGTACTAACATAGTTGTAGGACAATGGTTCTCTGAATCTGACTATACACACTCATACAAGTACACGCCCTCATCAAAAGTTGTACTCTCTCACCCACCTACACTGCATGGAGAGAACATCTGCATCTAGCGGTGCAGACACTTGCACCTGAACTGGAATCACCGAAGTCATTCATTCAGGTGACTTTTGTAGTGAAGACGTGCAGTGAATCACCTGCTGTGATCCTACCTTGGACCATGAATGTCCCAGTGTGATGATCTGTCACATAGGTCAAATAGGTTTTCTAAAAAAAATAATAATAAAAAATTTCCTTTGGTTTTGTTTGTTTTAATTTCAAATAGGCTTTCTACTTCCAGTTCCATGCCGTGGTGCTCATATCACAGATTTGTGTAAAGATTTGTTTGTGAGGATGCATGTTATGCAAAGGAAACCATGGACAGTACTCCATTTATCCCACGGAAGCCATCATTGTATTCAAATACCTTTGATGAATGTTATCTAATTCTTTAATAAGTAAAGCAGTTATAAATGATTTATAATGATTTCCATTGAACATTTTTCTTAATCTTTTATCACATTCTCCTCAGCGAGTAACCCTCTGGGGCCATTTCTCAGCTCTGGAAAGAATCTATCTCATGGTGCCTGTACTGTTATTAAGTGCATTACTTTTGTTAGACACTGATATATCAATGTCCTAAAGGCTCCTCCTCAACATGTCTTCAAGATACTAAATTCATGTACAATATCTGTCTTTCATACAGTGAAAAAATGTTTTAGGGCTTAATTTCATGCTGACTGCTGCTTCTGCCACCTTATTTCTGATCAAGTTACCTATCTCCTTCAAGCACGGAAAAGTCTTTTGAAAACCTCTCAGACAGAAACACCAAATTGTCATTGATGTCATACTTCCAGCTTTCTTCACAGTAGAATTTCCTTCATATTTTCAAGATCATATTAAGTAAAGCTGATGCTTATTAACATGAAGGGAATGACTATAGAATATAGAGAAAGGCACTGTTAGTCAGATCCTGTATAATTTTCTATTCACCCCTTTAATCTTGAATTGCAGTAACCACTTTTATCCCATTACCCTGGCTTTTAGATCCTCCTAAGGAGACATTTGCAATAATGCAAAAATTGAGCTGAACTATCTATGCCCATTAATGATTAAAGGAGATGAACACTCTACTGAATCCACTCTAAATTTAGCCTGACTTGGAACTAGCAAGTTAGAAGTAAGGGAAGTTTCCTGATGACAGTTACTTATCTGATCAGCTGGTTATTGTATCACCTTTTCTGGTCTAACTTTCCTGGGTGAACTCATCTGACAATTTAGGCGACGAGCAATTGGAACAAACGGAAAGAGAAATAGTCCAAAGTTAATGAGAAATGTGTAAGATGTTACAAACTTACTTTCCTCAGAAGGTCTTTAAAAGAAATATGTCACTGCCATCAAAACAAACAACTAGAAACAGCAATAAGAAAACTATTTATTAGACTAAAGGTAAGTCTGGAATGAAATACATGAAAATATCTTTTTGCATGCTGCTACTAACATATCTGTTGAGAACGGTAGTACAGTCTTTCCTCTGAAGTCAATGATAATCTGCTTGTATAGTAACTACAAAGGTTACTATCAATAGTATTTTGTTTGTAGATAGATATGCTGCACTGAAGAAGCCTACTGGTAGTAAAGGTTTATTCCTCACAGAAAGGAACATATTCTACCCACGATGTTATATGCTTTTGAAAAGGTCATTACTGTAAGACATGATTTAACATAACATGATTCTCTCATTTTAGAAGTAATAAAATACCTATTATCTATGTTCAGAGAACAACATTCTGCAACCAGACAGTTTCCCAGACAAGAGGACTGTATCATTATGATAATCTATCAAGAACAAATAATTCAGCTTCCTGCCTTTCAAAGTTTCAACATATTTTCTTTCCCTGACTTCTCTGTTCATTCTCTCCAGTCATACTAAGTAACCTGTCTCCTTTATGCTCATAATGAAGTCTCTGTAAAGCTGGGACACTGGATTCAGCTCCCATTGACTAGAAAGGGCTTTGTAGGAAGAAGGAGAAAAATCACCCTAAAATATACAGAGGAGAATCAAGAACCCCGAAGCATAACCTCAACTGGTCAACAAATGAAACAATATATTTAGACCAAGATATGCAGTGTCAAAGAGACACTTGTCAAATGTGAAGTTGATGTTGATATTGAGAAGGAAATTAAAACAGATAGCAAAGGTTTTGTTGCCCTCACAAATGAAAGGGAAGAAAATGAAAGAGCATGACTACAGTGAGGGTGGATACAGATTTAAAAAGGTCTGGATGTGGTCCCAAGACAAAATGTGTATTTTGCACCAGTTTGTAAGGTGAGGGTATGGCACTGGAATTTACCTCGGCTGAGAGTGAAGAAAAACTTAAAGAAGATAACACTTTCGAGAGTTTTGGATTTGAAAAATGCTGATATTTGAATCACAGGCACAGAAAAAAAGTTTTAACAAAACTTACAATGAGCAGAGTGTAACATTGTTTGATTGTATGATCTTTCATAAGAGGAAGTTTTTTTTTTCACAGAAAAGCAATCTCTCTGAATTTCAGAAACCATCTGATAAGAAGTTAAATAGAAATTATTAAGCAAATTAGAAACAAATATTAAGAACTCTGTAAAGACTAAAGAGTATTGCTTTGAAATAAGTAAAGTTATGCTGAGTTAGAACCTGAGTTACTTTGATTTGTTGGTTACTTGTATCTGAGCTACTTTGATTTGTTGGTTACTTGTACCTGAGCTAACTCACATTTGCAATTTGATATTTGCCTTCAAGCTGCATTCAGTTAAAAACATCCCCAAAGACCAAGTGGCCTATTTGCCTTAGTAAAGGAAAAACTAAAACCAAACATGTAAATGCATCAAGGTAGTAAGGGCCTGTAGGGCAAATAATTACTTCAGCTGAAGGAAAAAGTTTAAAAAAAAAGAGCTAAGGATGAGGTTGCTGGGGCTAGACATAAACTGGACAGTAGATGTTTTTAATTGGGAGGAAAGAGACAGTTCAGTCAAATCTGCCCATGATAAAATGCTGCCTAATTTGAAGGCTGGAGAGTAGAGAACTCAATTGCTTTTATCTACTACTATATATGCCAGTTTGTCACACCACCAATTCACAGCCTTTAAACCATGACACAACATAATCCTGCAGTCTAGCTTTTTATTGCAAGGTGCATTACAGTAGCATCAATAAAGAATTGTAGCATCATAGAATGGTTTGAGTTGGAAGGGACTTTTAAAGGCCATCTAGTCCAACCCCCCTGCAATGAGCAGGTACAACTTCAACTAGATCAGACTGCTCAGAGACCCATATAACCTTGAATGTTTCCAGGAATATGTCACTTCTCTGGTTAACCTGTTCCAGTGTTTCACTAATCTCAATGTAAAAATATCTTCCTTATTTCTAAAATAACATGCAGTTATTCCTTTGATATGACCTTTTGTTTTGTGCAGGTGTACATTAGCTACACTTGTGCATACTTTTCTCACTAGACCTGAGACATACGGTAGAACATTGTTGCCCTGCAAATGACAGTCTGTGCATTGTAAAGTCAAGCATAACACTGTCTTGTACTGTGTGTGGTAAATTTGACTCCCACTGACTTCAGGTTAAATGAAAGCAGTGGGAGGATTTCATATCAAGCAAACAATGGTAAATAAAGAAAAAAAAATCTACCTAGTGCACACCACAAGGATGGGATTTTAATTGTGGATTTCAGCCCTAATAGCTGAATTAGCTTTGTGCCTTGCATGCAACCATTTCAATGTGGTACTCTGTGCCGCAATGTTTTCATACAGAAACCAACAGAAATCATGTGGGTAAGCCCTGTTCCAACATGACATTTTACCATATAAGCCTAATCATATGTAGCTTTTGATGAAAGCCAAAATATTTACACTATAGCTGTGGCAAAACCATGTTTGCCATAGATAGTGCCCTGTTGTGATAACAATTGTGAGAGTAAACAGCTACCTATCATCCCTTTTATGATAATGTCATCTAATCACATTTTGATCAAATTATAACAACTAAAAGCAAGAAGTTTCTGTGTTGTTTACAAACTGTTCTATCTGTTAACAACTTTGAGTCTCTGAAGTATGTATAACACATTCTATATTCACAAGTCCTTAGGAAATGGGATCATTTTATGAAGTACCTCTGTTTAGGAGTGATTACTGTGTTCCTGGTGAAATTGTTCTAATGAAAAGTTCTTTTAAAGAAAAATTTTTCTTACATCAAGATGAAAACTCATTCAAATCGTCCAGGAAATGTCATTTTTTTTTTTTAAGTGGTCTATAGAGCAAAGAATTAGTAAAGGAAGGTAAGATGGCTTTTAGCCAAGCAGGCATCAAGGCTTATCTAAGATATTTTGCTTTGGAGAGTGAGCTTGAATTCCTAGGAGACCAGATTTCTCCTTAAGCCATTCAAAACTTCCTGATTCAGGTCAAGCTCAATTTAGTGAGAAAAAAAAGAGGTTTGCTATGGTTTAGCATATTTTAAATGTAAAATAGACAAGCTACACATGAAAACTTCAAATGGTGAAATTGAAATGAATTGAAATTGAAATGGTGAAACCACGGGCATTGCTGCAGTCCTGCCTAGTAGGCAGTAACACAGACTCAGTATTGTATTCCTCCTGTTTAAACTGATGGTTTTAATCTGTGTAAATGCTGTATTACTTGGTAATGTAGACAGTCCTTTAATTTATTTTGATGCTAAGGTTTGTAACATATTGTTTGATTACTGTCATGACTTACACAATATTTCCTGTATCTTTCATACAATGATATTGTTGTGTTGTGTTCAATGCCTGCCTTCCACTTTATTTCTGAGGTTCCTGCGATTGCAATATCTTCACTTAAGCCTGGGCTTTTAAATTTTCCACCTAATTTCTTACACTGATTCAGCATTCAACATCAGTGTAAGGGCAATTTTTCTCACATTTTGGTTTTCGTCATGAACTTCTATGTAGAGTGCAATCCATTTGTTTTCTATTTCTAATTCAGATATTTCTACCAGTGACCAATTTTAACCATAATTTCATTATCTTTACAATATTCTTAGAAAAACAACCTGATTTTGTTTTAATTTTCATAATTTTGAACACTTATAAATATTTAAAATCTCTCAGTACTGTTGAAGAGTGATTAGTTTTACAGCTTGTTAATGGTAATAGGGATGCCTTTCCAGAAAAAGAAAGAACAGAGAATAAAGCAAAGCAAAAAAACAAAAAAAAAAGAGTCCGCATTTATTGTTGATAACATTTCTCTGTACAGTTTTCCTTTTTTTTTTTTTGCTTATGTGTTTTCCAAAGTTAATTATTAAAATCTGATTCTATTCCACACTTAAGATTCTGTTAGATTTATGTATATATCCCTCATAGTCCTACCTGGTCAACACTGAGTCGTCTTCCAAATCTCATTTCATCCACACATGACAAAGACAAGAAGACATCACTCTCATTTTCCTTCCCATGGCCAGATGTATTTCAAGAAGTTTAAGACATTGCTTCATATAGGAGCAATTCCCCTGGCCATCTCTCTGCACATTACTCAGTAACTCTCAGGTAGCATTAATTGCAGAGCAGTAGAAATAAATGGCTGAAAACAACCAAATCTATCAGGTCAGATGCAGAGATAAGGGAACAAGGACATTGCCAGAGACTTACAGCCAGGAGTCTTTCAGGCTTCTCCTTTTCATTTAGTGGAGCTCCATATTGTAGCATGAAGGCCCATACTAGCTTAATCCACATCTGGCCTACCAGTGGTATTAAAGTNAAAAAGAGTCCGCATTTATTGTTGATAACATTTCTCTGTACAGTTTTCCTTTTTTTTTTTTTGCTTATGTGTTTTCCAAAGTTAATTATTAAAATCTGATTCTATTCCACACTTAAGATTCTGTTAGATTTATGTATATATCCCTCATAGTCCTACCTGGTCAACACTGAGTCGTCTTCCAAATCTCATTTCATCCACACATGACAAAGACAAGAAGACATCACTCTCATTTTCCTTCCCATGGCCAGATGTATTTCAAGAAGTTTAAGACATTGCTTCATATAGGAGCAATTCCCCTGGCCATCTCTCTGCACATTACTCAGTAACTCTCAGGTAGCATTAATTGCAGAGCAGTAGAAATAAATGGCTGAAAACAACCAAATCTATCAGGTCAGATGCAGAGATAAGGGAACAAGGACATTGCCAGAGACTTACAGCCAGGAGTCTTTCAGGCTTCTCCTTTTCATTTAGTGGAGCTCCATATTGTAGCATGAAGGCCCATACTAGCTTAATCCACATCTGGCCTACCAGTGGTATTAAAGTTCAGGTCTCAGTACAATGCTTGCCTCCTAGGTAAGTTGGTAAAACTTTAAAAGATTCTCTTCTACATTGTCATTCATCTAGTGGTCATGTTGTTAATTTCCTTACTCTTTTAACCCATTACATATAATGCTACCATAAATTCAAATGGAGAAGCAACAGCACAAAGGCTTCTGATTAGCTCCTGAATGATCATCATGGACATTTTATCATAATATTTGTTGTCCTCTCTGGTGGCTGACATTAATGGGTGTGCAGGATAAATTCATCTGCCATATCCACTCTCTTCTTTATCCATCAACAGTTATCCTTTAATGTCTTTATTTTTCCTGTGTGGTGGTACCTGTCAATATTTATGCTTACCTTGACTACTTCTGAAATCCTTTTGTATACACTCTTTTCATCCAGCTCTAGTCAAAAGCTGGCACTGCCCTTCTGCAAGAACTCTTACTTTCTTCACTGTGGTGTCTTTTTTTTTTTTTTAAGTGACCTTTTTTTTTTAAGGGTGTGGTTTTGGTTTTTATTTTAGAATTTATTGTTGCTGAAAGAAGGCACTTCTAGTGCAGATTGATTCTTTTTTTTATTCACTTGGAGTATCATAATATGTGCTTTAACAATCGGAGTTAAAAAGCACCTTTCCTGTTCTTAAAAAATAATTTGTGGAAACAACAGAGCCCCATATTGTATTAAGATTTTTCTGTCTGTTCTTGTATAAGCTATGCTTATAGCAAGCTTTCTGCTGATGTATCTTGATATCCATTAAAAGTAACAGTATCCCAAATAACTTATCTGTATAGATGGACGGTATAGATGTAGACTATTTCTTATTGAATTTCAAAGATTTTATACTTTATAAACACACAGTGCAGAAAGGTCATTTAATGCTTTTATGAGCTTATAGCTGGAAACACTGGGAAAGAGTCAGCAGAAGAAAAATATGATTGCTGGATCTGAGATAAGACTGTTTCAGTTTATGGAAAGCCAAAAACTCTCAGGAACATTATGTTAAAGTATTACTACTAATCTAAGTTGAAAAAAAAGAAAAGTCTTTGTTTTGAACCACTCATATTAAGAGATGTCATCAGCTTCCTTTATTGGAATTAACAGGATGGAATTAGAATGGGCGAGTCATACTCAAACCTGGAGCTTTAAAAATAACCCAAGTGAATACATTCTAGTGAGTAAGTGAAAGGCGAGATGAGACCTTTAAAGAATACTTGCAAATGTGAAGATTTAGTGAGTTTCTAGGGGACAAAGTTCTTCTGATTTTGTCTGTTTATGACTAAACCACACATTCTTGACAGTGATATCAAAAGAAGATTAAAAAAAAACTCTAAAAAATACTCGAGCAGATTAGCCTTAAAAGGTAATAAGTGCTTTGGTTTTGGATAGTCTCCCTTGTAAGTAAGTAAGTTGTTTTTCTTATGTAGAGTACAGATTTTTTACTTATGGCAACAGATTTCTAATACATAAGGAACATTTGACTAGAAAACACTCATTTTTTTTTCATCTATTTTTTATGTGCAAATGTTTTCATCACTTCATGTAAGATGTGAGAATGTATACACACACACTTGACATCTATCGTATGTTTTGGCCTAGGGAGTGTTTTCAAAGCAACAGTCTATACTAAAAATTACATCTTCTGCTATAAATGTAAGTGGGAATAGCATATACAACAACACAGGTACGGGATACTTTTACACATTTTATTGTGCTCATGTTGGAAATCTTTCCACAGGAAGAGTTATCAATTCACACATAAGAAGATTTTCTGAGGAAAAAGATAATTTAGGATAGAAACGTATTCCATTGATCATTTGGCTATCTGAGAAGTCTTGTCTACTTCCAGCTCTACATAGAAGACAAAAGGACCATATCTAGTTAATAATTTTTTCTTAATTTATATAAAAAGAGGTCATCTGGACTATCTGCATCTTTTTTCTACTTACTTTTTTAGCTTTAAAATGCTAGCGTTACCATGCTATATTAGGTATTCCTTGAGGTATATCTAATGTAAGAAATAGTTGTTGAACTAATGGATATATAAGAAATTGTAAATCACCCGACCCTTCAACAAATATGCAAAAGCACTTTGCAGCAAAGATACTATTAGAAAACACTTCTGGACACAAAAATAATGAAAAACCAAAGGACCAAAAAATAAACATCTGCACCTATGGCATGCTTCATGGCTTTGCTTATCTATGTAATTAGTGTCACATTTTTTTTTCTTTTTAGCCTTATAATCCACAGCACAAAAATGTCCAGGAGGAAGCAGAGTAAGCGAGAAGTATGACTGCAAGGTTGCGGTCTTTTGCATGTTGAAGCTGAAGGGTGTACAGACTTCTGCAAAATTCTAAAATGGTGAGGGAATGAAAAAGAGAAGTTGATGGCTAATACCTTGGAAGTAGGAAAAGGACTCAAGCAGGCAGTCTGAGATGTGCAAAAATGTTGGGAGGGCTATTATCCAAGATATCTATTGAGCTAAAGAAAAGTGTAAGAAGAAACAAATCTCAAACAACAGCCTTGAATGCAGGACTTAGTTTTGAAACACCTGCGACAGAGAGATCTCTCATTTTTAAGAACTGCCATAATGTCTGTGGGATTTTTTTTTTACATAGAAATAGCTCATTCTCAGGGTTTAAAACCTTTGTTGAGTTAGGCTTTGTTTTGTTTCTTCTTCTGTTTCTTCCCCTTTCCTGCCAAATTAATCTGCTCTTGACAGGCCTTGTTATTCTATCTCAAGGATCACACCTGTGTTTTACCTATAGGTTTCACATACATTCCCCAGAGGCTTTAGCTCTGTAGTTCTAGACTGAGGACAGCATAATTTCGAACAGAAGAAGAGTGGAAGGTCACCAAAATGTGTAATTTTCTTTGCTGATGAAGCTGGTTCCTAGATGATTCATGTGACAGATGGCCATCCTGTTGCATAAGGTTGGAAAGGAATTCATGCCAAACAGACATGTGTGAGGTGTTTAGCCTTTCCACAATTTGAAGGTAATAGGATTTTTTAATTTTGGGTTTTTTTTTAAGTCTCCAGTCATTGGCTTAAATGTGAAAAAGCTACTTTGCATCTGGCTTAATTTGAAGTGTATCCAGAAGTGTCTTTCAAAATTATAAAAATCTTTAAAACCCATGATATGTCTTTCAATTTATTTCTTATTCATTATATGCATTTTAGTGCTATTGAAATAAAAGGCTTCTAAAAAGACATTCAGAAGACTGTGTAGCACAAAAATGCTGAACTGCATTGCTTATAAGATGAACAAAGCCTGAAACTGATAGGAAGAAATTACTTGCTTGTTTAGTTGCTGTAATGTTAACTATTCTAAATTTTGAGCTCTGCTTTGTCATATACTTGTGTCATACACATTTGGCCCATGCAGCTGTGGTCCACTAATTGCTGTTCACTGATTTCCACGTCAGGTATGTCCAGACATTGGCTGTTGAGCCTCACATGAGGACATCAAAGATCTCTAAGAAAAGTAAAGCTGCTCTTCCTCAGGTCCTAGAGATTGTCATGCTGCCTTTGTCCATCCACCTGTAGTCCAGAGCTACTGCTGCCTGATATCTCCTGTGCACCTCTCCTGTGAGGAAAGGCAAAGAGATTTGGGGTTGTTAAGCCTGGAGAAGGCTCTGGGAAGACCTTCCAAATCAAGCTATTCTATGGTTCTATGACTTGCACCCTTCTAGACATACAAACAGATGTTAAGCACTGTATCTGTGCTATTACATGCAATGAATGTAACTCTCTGGTTTAAGATAGCTGGCAGATGTGATACACGATCCCAGAGGTGATACAGAACCTCAAACTCAGATATTTTAGAGGAGTGGCTGGAGGCCAGAAGAGATGTCCAAGGGTGTCTTAAATGCACTAAAGTTGTGTGTGCAAGTGAACTGAGTTCAATAGGTTCTTTGACTATCACTGGAGCTTTTACACAGAGCTTACATATCTATTGGAATAGGTTTACAAGGAAAAGAAGATGTCAGCCTCAAACTGAATTCTGTTCTAAATGATGGAACTAGGACTGGACAAGATGACCTCCAGAGGTCCCCCTTTCAACCTCAACCATTCAGTGAAGCCAGCTGTTCAAAATCACCATTTGTTTGCTTTTACTCCAGAGAAGCAGATGTAGACAATTCTCAGGGGCATTGTGAGAACAGAGAATATCTTCAATCCATGTAAATAAAATGGTACAATTTTGTGGACGAATCAGGCTTTTGGTTTTGTTTTTGTTTTTTTTACAGTAAGGTACTCAATAAAAATACTTATAAGCATCATGGTTAAGTCAAGACGTATTGTTTATATGTACTGCAGATTGTAGCTGTAATGAACATTACAGGATTAGGAGGCAAAAGAAATACAGAGAATTATACTTCTTATTGAAATGGACGTCCATGTTTTTTTAATCATTTAAATGAGACATAAAGGCATTTGAATGTGCTGCTTCACAAGTTAATCAACTGCTGTGCATAATAAGTTTTAACTCTTCCCTTGCTGGTGTCAATAAAAATAGCATTTATGTAAGACTTCTCCAGGATTGCAAGATCATGCTACTTCCTAATTTTTTAATGTTTTAATTAAGCTCTTACATGAGCTCAATTGAGCTCAAGCTCAAGCATGACATTCACAGACTCTGCTGGAATGAGACTTGTCCTAACATCTGTGGTTATTTGAGTGGTTTTTTTTTGTATCCACTACAAATTTCCAAGGTTGTTTTGAATTCTTTCACTACCTGCATTTTTCTGATGGCTTTCACTGCAATCACTGGACCTGCTCCAGAGTTTTACTGGTATAAAAATTCAGAGGATGCTAACTTGGAAGGGATCAAAGGTAAGGATTACAAGTAGGCTCAGACATACTTCTTTATCACTAAAATCCCCACTCACAAGACAGTACAAAACCAGAAAAAGCGATTAATTTTCCTCCATACCATCTCTTTTCATACTATTTGCAACAAGCTGAATACCAATTAGATGTCTTTTCCCATTAAAAGTGCTCCCATGCCAGTAATTATTTTACAACAGAGCTCCCAAAAAGAACACAGTACCTGAGTCATCTCATCTAGTCACTAGCTTTCAGAAGCATCACATTTATAAACTGATTAAATGATAAAGGCAGAAGGCAGTATGGATGCAAAGTGCAATGCTGTTATACAGACTGCAGGGTCAGTGTTGTTTAGTTATTTATTAAGTTACAACACATTCAACTATATTACTGATAGATCAGTTGTACTATAGTAGATAAGGTGTTTATGTGATAAAGCTACAAGTCACACTAGACAAAATAATGGGCAGACTAGCCCTTGAAACAACCATAATGACTGGTGTATGCTTCCATGATAATAGCTTTATTATAACAAATTTACAAAATGTATGTAAAATGGAAAGGTTCTTTATTTTCACATTGAGAACAGATTTCTTTCCAGAACAGACAGCAAGGATGACTCAACATGAAGTGGAATAATAGTTTAAACTGGAGAAACACATCCACCACAGTTTCCAGAGTTCAAACTTTTATAGGTTTTAAACAAGCTATTTTTTCCTTAGACCTTCTCTGAAAACTAATTCACAAGCAGCTCAGGATTTCCAGTGATCTCTCTAGCAAATAGACAACACTTCTTTTCTGCGGTCTCTGCAACTCTTTGAAGCCAAGGAAGGCATTATTTTACTGAGAAAGATTTTGACCTCTGTGTGGTGTCTCCTTGTATATGAACACAGCTTGTAGATGTTAGTGCTCTCCCACTCACATTAAGCAAAGTAGGAGTAACTTCACCGGAACCTGTAACTTTACTAAAATCTGATTAACAGGAAAACAATTTAGGAAGGGAACTATACCTATACATTTTCAAAACCTAGAGTGGAGAAATGAAGTCTGGAGTTTTGCTGTCATGGTCCATGTTCATGGACTGATATAAGCACTGTATGTATCTGTAGCAGTCATACTGCAGGAATGACGGCTTTTCACAGCTAAATGTGCTGAGTCAAGAATACTGTGGGATAGGATTTATCACCTGATCAACTGACTTATTGGTGAAATTGGTATGTTTTTCTCATGCACCCGGACTCCCCTTGGCAGCAGACTTGGAGTAAGAAACTCTTTTTGCCTAAAGGCATGTTGGCAAATCTAGAATTGTTTTCCTCTTTGCTCTCCAGTGTTTCTAGCTTTGTCTTGTGCTTTCTGGTAAAGCTGATCCTCAGAAGTTCTTTGCTGTTATGGACATCTACAACAGAACCAAGTCCTACAATTGCTTCCTGTGATACTCAACAGTGACTTTGACTTTTGGTGTTTGACTGCAGGCTTCTAGACTGCTGTGAAATTCCGTGAAGTTCCAGAGTCTGTAAGGTACAGAAGCATGTATATTGTTTTTCCAGATCTGAGTATCTTCCAATAATTTATTCCAATCATAGGATATTGAGCTTGTTAAACAATAATGATTCTTTCAGTTTATCCTTCTAGTTTAACCAATCATTAGCAATCAGATTATGGCTCCTACTGTTGTCTCTCCTCAAGGCAGAAAGACTTCTCACTGTTTCCCTGTGCCTGAGTGCAAGGCTCTTCACAGGTCAGGCAGCCTTGCATGGGCCACTCCAATGTGCGCTCATCCTGAGGGCTGCAGCTCCTGAACACTTCCTGTGTGGGACTCTGGGGCCTGTGCCATGATCACCTCCTCACACAGTCCCGCATGGGGTCCTCATTAGACTCAGTTGCTCCTCCTGGCATGAGATCCTCCCAGAGCTGCTGGCCACCACTAGTCCTGCCATTGTCCTCCATGGGTTGCAAGGAGACAGATGCTCTCTTGCCGTTGGCTGATGGCTAGTCTCTGGTCTGGCGCTTGTCCTCTCCTCCCTTACTGACTTCAGGGTATGCTGGTTGCTTCCATCTTTGCCTTTCCTTTCACCTCCTCTTACACGTTACAGATCTGCCATCTTAAATAGTGATGGCAGAGGTGTCAGGTTGGTCCAGATTGGCTGCAAGTGGATCCAAACTCAGTCAGGGAAAGTTTTGAGAACTGTTTGCAGGGACCACCACTACAGTCCCCTTCTGCTGTTTAAAAGCAAAAAGTCACTCCACATCAACTCAACTCAGTAGTGTAAGACCTGACATCTATAATAACCGTGGAAGACATCAGGAGTAGGAGATGTGATCTCAGGAAAAATTAGATATGGTAATTTTGTGGCTTGGCAAATCTAAGCTAATTTGAATTGTTACTAAGGGCTTTGCTGTCTGGGACCATAGAGAGACTTCAGTGGACTCATTCCTCTAGCCTTCATGAAATCATCCTATGCATTTTATTGTTCATATTTAGCATCTCTGAGACTAAATACAGTTTGAACCCTTAATGAGCACCCATGTCATTGTGATGAATGCACATGAAGGAAAATATTGTTATCAAGAGAAGTCAACATGATTTCAACAAGGGGAAATCCTGCTTGACAAACCTAATAACCTTCTATGTTGGCATTGATTTGCTAGTGAGATGAGGAGAGACCATTGGATATCATCTACCTTGGCTTCAGCTGGGTTTTGACACCATCTCCCGTAACATCTTCATAGGAAGATCAGGAAGCATGGATTGGATGGGTAGATGATGAGGTGAATTGAGAATTGGATAAAATGACAGAGCCCAGAGGGTGGTGATTGATGGAAACAAGTTGAGTTGGAGGCCTGTAGTCAGTGGAGGTCCACAGGGATGGGTTCTGGGGACAATCTTGTTCAACATCTTCATCAACTACCTGGACGAGGGACCAATCCTCAGCAAATTGGCTGATGACACCAAACTGGGAGGACTGACTGATTCCCCAGAAGGCTGTGCTGCCATTCAGTGGGATCTCCACCTGCTGGAGAGTTGGGCAGAGAGGAATCTCCTGAGGTTCAACAAGGAAAAGTACAGAGTCCTGCATCTTGGGAGAAACCACCCCTTGCACCAGTACAGGCTGGGGATTGACCTACTGAGAGCAGCTCTGCGGAGAGAGACCTGGGAGTCCTGGTTGAGAATAAACTGAACATGAGCCAGCAATGTGCCCTCATGGCCAAGAAGGCCAATGGCATCCTGGGATGCATCAAGAAGAGTGTGGCCAGTAGGTCAAGGGAGGTTCTGCTGCCTCTCTCCTCTGCCCTGGTGAGGCCTTATCTGGAGTCCTGTGTCCAGTTTGGACTCCTCAGCTCAAGAGAGACAGAGAACTTCTAAAGAGAGTCTAGCAGAGGGCTAGAAAGGTGATGCATGGACTCGAGCATCTATCTTACAAGAAAAGTCTGTGAAACCTGGGGCTATTTAGAGTGGGGAAGAGAAGACTAAGGGAATCTCATTAACATATAAATACCTAAAGAGTGGTTGTTGAGAAGATGGAGTGAGTCTTTTTTCTATAGTGCCTCATAACAGGACAAAGAGTAACAAGCACAAGCTAGAAGACAGGAGATTCTGCTTGCACACAAGGAGAAACTTCTTTCCTGTGAGGGAGCCCCAGCACAGACTACCTATACAGGTTGTGGAATCTTCTCTGGAGGCTTTCAAAACCTGCCTAGAAGCATTTCTGTGTGACCTGATGTAAGTGAATCTGCTTTATCAGGCGGTTGTACTAGGTTATCTCTGGAGATCCCTTCCAACACCTACCATTCTGTGATTCTGTGATAGACTCCACGCTGGTCCAGTCCTATGCTGTGCAATAGACAACTGTCTCCTTTCTCAACAGTCTGCTCCTGTTGGCTTCACTTTGGGTCTTTTACCCATATTTGCAGGGAAAACAAGAGAAGAATGCATAAGTTTTCTCAGCACTGTTGACAAACTCTACTCATATTTGGATCATCCAACACTGCTGCTTTAACAATGAAGTTTTAGTGCTACTGCTGCCAGTGAACTTACCAGCCTCTTATCAATGGAGATAACTGGCTTCACTCCATTATATGCAGACTATAAACCTTCAATTGTAAAAAACTAAATCCTGAAAAACACGTCAGAGATCCTAGACTCTCTCATTTCTTTACTAGGCTGACTTCCCTAATTCTTCCTGATGTCTTATGGGATGATGTTTCTGAATATCTCTTTCAGCTCCTCTTTTTAGGCAGAAATAAGTAGTTGGGTATATCTGTCTTGGATAGTGACCAGCATTCATAGATCAGTAGGAAGGAGTATCCTGCTCATATGAGGTCTTCAAAATCCCATGTCAATCCTACTGAATATTAGAATTTGAGTAATGACTTGTTAGCAACATACTTTCACAAAATCAATGGTTTTTGTATAAAATGAGATTAAATGAGCTAAGGAAGGAGATACTTATTGTAAAAATTAATCAGTTAAATACACGCATTCTGCATAAACAGAGTGGCATTATTAGGCTATATTTCACAGAACAGACATAATAAACAGGAGGTAGTGGATAAATACGACAGTGCTATGCATGTAGTGTACCTGAGGTAATGAGCTTTAGCTATAGTAAAGTCTTCAGTGCTATCATCTGTAAATACTAGGACTTGATGCTTGCACTGAAAGATAAAGTTCAGAATATACTTTAAAACTCTTCTGCTGAAAATGGAATCTATTGATTTGACATGGTTTAAAATAGCATTATCACTGACAGCGGCTTTTCATCTTCAGGGCTGATCTTTCTTCATGATTTATTTGACATTATTTTAAGTAAATTTCGTATTTGTTGAGCTATTTTAAATGGATTATGATCATTTGAAATGATATGTCATTAACCTCCTATTATTTGGGAGGTTATCTTGATATCAGTTTTGTGCATTTAAAAGAGAAGACCTTCAGCAGTAAAATACAAGGCATCTCTCTGCAGAAATGGTATAGCAGAGACAGTTTATATAGCACTGTTTATAAACCTTGTAGTAAATGCAACTCCTACACTTTTATCCATGTGTAAAATAAAAGGCAGATTATGTGAAATAAATACTAATTAATGTCAAATAAAACCACTTATGTATTGTTTTTTTTCCCTAACACAAATCAGTTATAAACCTGTCTAACTTGCCATTTAAACTGGCTTTATGAGTGCTTGTGTAAGTGGAGAGGTATGAAACAGATGGCCTGCATTAATGATTGTTCACTAAACATTTTTCAGAGGTTTATTCTTTTTACTTACACCAAGTAAATTTAATTAATCATTAATTTAATTCTACTGTCTTTACCAGAATTGCTCCCTATTAACATAGATTGAGAAGAGAATTGGGTGCATGACAGGCAGCGAAATGGCTATGCGGAAGGGATGGGCTTTCACACGTCTGACTATTTGACAACTCCAGTGAAGGGAAGAAAGGAGGAGTAAAGAAAAAAGAAGCAGAACTAGCGAATGAGTTGGCTTCAAGTGATGCTCATATCCTAGGCCTTCAGTAATGCCCAGTACTTATGAGACAATTGCGACACTATAATCATTCCCCAAACACTCATTGTCATATCACATGCTATCACACACTTTCCTTTCTAACAACTAAGCTAGTGACTGAAGTGTGGCTATCTAGTGGGGAGTCAGTTCTCCTTTCCATAGTAGATACCAACTGCTGAAACACCTCCGAGGTTTTCACCCATAATTTCTGCAACCTTGTATTAGATTACTTTTGTTGAATCTCTCTCCCAACATAGCTCTTTACAGTCAGAAAAAGAGAGTAGACTAATCTGAGTAAATTTTTTTTTTTTTACCTCTGTAGACTGCCACAAACACAGTTATCACAGTGGATCCAAAGGGAAGAAGTTTTTTTCTGACAAGGCAGTGTGAAATAACGCATGAGAGTTAGCAATGCACCAAGAAACTGGAAATAGGTTTCCAGAAATCAGAGGTCCTGACACTACAAACTTTGCACTGCAGCTTACCTCATGTGAGATTAAGACTCTTTGGTACTCTATTTTTATTGTTTACTCTTAGGGACAGAATGATTACATGAAAATGAAAGCCATTAAAACCTCATTTCCAATAATATCAGCTCTCTGTGAAGGGTTATCCCAATTCAAACACCACAACTATAACATGGAGATAGCAGTAACTACTTTCCTGTCTTCTGTGGACATATGAGGCTTTGCTATCTAATAGTCCAAACATACAAACCTATATGCTGTATTCAATAAAAATAACACATTCAAAACTCTAGAGAAAACACTCTAATGAGAAGACACTTCATTATTATCACTAGATTTAAAAGCTGTCGTTAAAATTTCTCATTGTGGAGAGTGATTAAAAACAGTGGAAGAATCCAGGTTTAACTTGTTAATGTGGAAAAGACTATTTCTGTCAGTGAGTCTCTTCAAATACCATGGCTTTTACTTTTTTCTTATTAGATTCACACATGTAAGTGATTTGAATGCACTCAGTGATTTTCTGCTTTACTACGTGATAGTTAGAAGCTGTTACTTCAGTTCTAGCAAAACCAAGACTACAGTTCAAATAAAGTTTTCACTGTTTTCTGTGAGCCAAGAAAATCCTACAGTCTGCTTTGAGGTTTGTAGTGGAGGTTTTAAAACTTTTTTAATTTTTTTGTTTTGTTTTGTTTTTTTCAAGCAATCGATGCCCTAGAAAGGAACAATCTTGTGAAAACAAAAGTATGTTAGAAATCTAGGAACATGAGTCAAGGAATCCTGGTGGCTCAAAAATGGAAAATAAATAAAATATACTTTGTATGTTTTGCTCAGAGAATGCCATGAGATGACAAGACTGCCAGTTATACAGTGTTGGAAGATTTCTCCTGCTCTGTGAGCTTTGTCCATTGTATTGGCCAAACATCTGTCATTTGATGCCCCAAATCACTTGAGGAGCTGTAACGCTACATGTGCAGAAGGATGATGTACATGTCAAGTAGCTGATACCTTTGATAGTATAAACTTTATAGGTCCCAAATGGAGTATCACTGCTGTGGCTACATCTGACTTAGTGGACCTGAATGCGTGTTCAGGCTTCTTGACTCAGGCACGTATCCTCTCACTTCAGGATCACAACGAAATGAGGAATGACAATGTCAGGAATCTCTCTGGGCTTTGGCTTCTTCAGAAGAAATCTGGGTATTCGAGTCAGAAGGAAGCCACAGTGTGCTTCCAAAACATCCCATACCTGGCAATCAAATGACCTTGTAATACATTACTGACTGCACACATCTTTTAGCACATGTGATTAACCAGCATTTTCTGATTTTACTCTTATAGTACCTGCAAAGCCAAGTTATGCTAACTTCCTCTTAAGCAGGAGACCTGTCATTAATTGAGCTGGCAACATTGCCTCTCCCAACTCCTCTTTCCTACAGATGCACATACCTTTGGAAATTTGTTATTGTTTTGAAAAGAATAGGTGGACACTTGAAAACATATAGCAATGTCCTGTGACAAGCAGATATCAAAACTAAACTTGAAGATTAAACATCTTTTTAGCAAAAAGAAAGAGCAAATAGTTACCATAATAACAGTCTTCATAACCATTCCTTTTGTGATACTCAGATTCTGAGGCCTGAGTAATTTTTCTGCCTTATAATTTTGAGATGATTAAAACTTCAGCACTGCAGCTGTTTTCTTCAGAAAAAAAAATCTGTGGCTGCAGAATTGTAATACATATGGTAATTGTACATTAGTGTAGTATTATTCACATCACTATAGTTAAACTTGGGTCAGCACTTTCTTTTTAGACTCTTAGAAGTTAGGGTTTGTCCATGTGCATTTCTTTTCAGCTGACTTGGAACATGATGCCTCAGCCTTACAACTATACTTACGTGGGCTTTTTTCCAATCTCTGAAAAAAAAAGCTCTGTTCAAAAGCTCTTAATCTTATGGCTAACATCTAAGTGTCACTATCTCTTATTTCAAAATGTGTGGTGTGTTTAATTGGCACTGAAATCCTTTCCTGGTTTGTAGCCTTAGAGCTAATGTCACTGGAAATAAAATTGTCATGTAATGATTTCTTCTCTCAGATAACTCTTCATTAGCTTAGTTGCTGCAAAGTGTACCTTGTTAATACTCAAAAGTACTGGTGGAGGGTAAGGCACTCTGATCTTCCTTTTAATAATTTCTGTTCTATTTAACAGCCTTCAAATGAACCTATTTGAACACAGGAAATGCAAACAGTTATTGAATCCTGCCTTTCAAATTTATCCACTGGAATCTGTCTTATTTCATGACATATCTGAAACTCCAGAGAGTGGAAGCATAAGATTGTGTTTACAAAAATCCTGTTCTTCAAACTCGTTGAGCTTAATTTAGTAATATGTGAGTCATTTAAATAGCACATATCAGTTTCATACCTTTCTACTTTTGAACTCATAACTTGTTTTTCTACCAGAAATAATAGCTGATACTTTTCAAAGTGTCATCTCAGGAACCAGGAAGGTGAGACAAAGAAAGATGACTAGAGCATGATGAAAAGGAAAAAAACATGCACTTCACAAGCCAGAGTCTATTTGGGCCCCACAGTCCATCATCTATGCTTCTTCCTCCAGGGTAAATTTCTGTTGTTCTCTATTCATCACTCCTAGCTGAAAAAACCTTAAAACATGGTTCAGAAATGCACTATAGTCCAGTGACCCCTGTATGCCCTATGGTTGGGGCTAATAGAGAAGTACCTTGGAGCTGGCATGAGAACACTCTTCTGTAATGGTTTTCTCTGAGAACTGTAATTAATTTGACCTGCTTTTTCAACTTTAGGTAACATTAGTCTAGCTAGAAAAAAAGAAACTGCAGAAGAGCTATTTGCTCTGATATTTTCGCTTTACTGTCTAGACAGTATTGCCACCTTTTTCCTTCAAGTTGCAGAACTGGAAGAGCTTTTCTGACCATCCAAGATGACAAGTTTGATAACTCATATGGTCAATTTACAGTAACTAATTACTTTTAGTTTGTATTAATTGATGTCTTCCTTTAGGCACTCTATACCTTCCAGACTATGAGACTCCTCTGCTTACCTTTGCTTGTGCTTACAAAATCAGCCCAAAATTCCAACCACGTAAATCTTGTACAGATCCACTTCTACCTGTCACAAGCACTGTGTGCATACCACAGAGGGATCTTGATTTTTGTGTTTCTGGTGAAATGCCTTGTTTTAACATCCCATTGTACCTGATGTGGAAGCATACACTACTCTTAGATGTTTTAGGATATATTTTTTTTCTAGTAGAAATGAACTCTGTCCTGTCCTCTCAGACTAATGACTGTTGATGGCGTTTCCACTTTGTTACCTGCAGTCACTCTTCAGAAGAAATTACATTGTTTCTAAGGCCTAACTGCATCTGATAATCTATGTAGCTAATATATAAGTTGTGAAAGAAAGCAGAACAGACATTGCAGTACCTGCAGAGGAGCAGGATTGTGAGAACTAGTCAACTAAAACTGTTTACTGAACAAGCATTCTTTGGTGCTACATTTTTTTTTTACCAACTTCAGAGGTTTACCATCGCTTTTAAGCTTCCTCTGACAGGTAGCTGGATGCAGCTCTCATCAGTATACTCTGTGT
Source organism: Urocolius indicus (assembly GCA_013401255.1). Taxonomy (NCBI): domain Eukaryota; kingdom Metazoa; phylum Chordata; class Aves; order Coliiformes; family Coliidae; genus Urocolius; species Urocolius indicus. The sequence continues at coordinate 45,737 of WBNH01005524.1, forward strand.
ATTGTCTGTGGGACTTCTTGAGAATGACTTTAGTCGTGTCTGCTGTCAAAGATGTTATGGATAAATATATTTCTTTTGGTTCAAATAGAGCTCAGCTACTCTCCACATAAGATACAGAACTGTGTGTGTGTTTGTAATGCCTAAAACTTCCTACTGTCTCTTGTGCACTTCTTTTCTCACATTCTTCTCACCTTTCACAGACCTCTTTTCCAAGCCTGACATCTGCAAAGTCACTTCATGAAGAAATGGGTATATTATATATCATAAGATTGAATTTACATGATATATAGCAGGATTTTCTTTTTACTTAATACAGGTTTTAACTTTACACCCACATAGAATAGTTGTAAAGACTATAGCAAGGCCGAAGCAAAGGCTTTTAGCATCTATACTTCCACCCTTTTATCTTGAACATTAAATTGTTAAACAACTTAACTACCTTCACAAGAATAACTATGATTGGCTACTTGGCCTCCCCACTCCTCTTCTTACTGCCTTTCTTGCCTCTTGCTTTTGAATTGGTGGTATCTTTCCTGCATATCTTGATCTACAAGAGTTTATACCTACTGGGACTTGATGTGGCCTCCATAGCAAAATTCACGGTTTGAATTACACAGTTAGGGTCTACAAAGGGTGGGAAGACTGATATGCTGAATGAGAGCTATGTACAAGGACAATAGTCAGGGGAAAAAAATAAAGCCTTTGTCTCAAACTCTACTTACTTTCAGGGCTAAACACCTAACCCAGGTGTCTAACATATAACCCAGCAGGGAGTTACGTACTGCTACTTGGCACTTGGAGCTCCCAACTCTCTCCTGGAGTGAGGTCTCTAAGTTGATTTTCTGGAAAACAAAACCAAACCCAAAACTTTGTCATTCTCTCCTTCAAGAACATGACTGGAAATGGTGTTGCCCTTGTTCAGATACAATGCTTAGCTGGAGACATTTCAGGGTTGACTATATTTTCCACATGGGTTTAATTGTCACGATGACCAGATGTATAAACAATTATTGAAAAACAGATTAGGTAACTGCTTCCTGCCTTTGAGGTAATGGTTAGAGTAGCTTCTGAAAGATGATCTGGAATGGAGAGAGATGGAACCTCAGTCCAAAGATTCTCATTTTCATCTTGGCTGAGCATTTCAAGATGAAAGGTTTTACGTTCTTTCCTTTGCTGGGACCAGGGTGAAACAGACAGGAAACTCCTGACTAAACTTTCTGTTATTTGTGTATGCATATCTCTTTCAAGGCAATATTTTACACATATAGGAGTGTTAGTAGCAAAGCCTTCTAAACAGAGGATTCTACCCAGTGCTCATCTCTTCAAAATAGGCTTATCTGGGTTTTCTATTCACAGCTGCACTGCAGCACATCCACAGGAGTTCCCTCGCTGCTGAGAAATGTTGTGCAAGCACATAGGGTGCAGACACACAGATGTGCTGAGCACCTGACCGCTGCATGTTTAGCAGATATATCTTGGCTTTCCAATCATATATTGGGTAGATTAGATATTCTGATCATGAAAGATCACCCCAGCTGGAAGTTGCTAGATGTCCTGAATCTGAAAAATCCATCTTGAAAAATTGGAATAAAATGAAGGACTTTTCTGAAAAAATCTGCAGGTGAAATATCACTTTCACACTGCAAAAATATGTTTCTCTCTAATCTTTGTTACTCAGGGCAATTAATACAAGCCTAAGAGCACACAGAACAGCAATACTAAAACAATCCAGGATATGTCCAAAAGTCCT
>WBNH01005526.1:0-16338 GCA_013401255.1 Urocolius indicus
TCAGGGACCCCCATCCCGCCGGGGCCCATCCCGCGGTGCAGGGGTGTGTGTGGGGGGGGATGGGTGCGCTGGGCTCCCAGGAGCCGGTTATTTTTAGAGGGTGGGGGAGGGTAAGGAGCTGCTGCTCCCAAGCTGTCAATGCTCTCTCCTCTTCCCCCTCCCAAATATCCTGCAGGCCCCATCCTGCTTGCTTTTCCTCGCCAGCAGCCTGCCAGCATCAGGCCCTTCTCTGTCGCTGTGGCTGCAGCACCAGAGAGCAGCAGGGCCAGGGCAGGGCTGGGCTGGGTGGAGGTGGGTGCCTGCTGCATGGGCAGCCAGGGTGCCCCCAAAATGAGTGAAGGGGGTAATGCTCTTCGGCTGAGTCATCCCTGCACCTCACCCCGGGCAGCAAAGGGATACCCTGCACCGGTATGCCACAGACCCCTGCTCGAGGGGGCAGGCTGGCTGGCACAGCTGTGCCCTGGCATCTGCTGGCCCTTGGCAACCGACCTGGTGGCTGTGGCTGGTGGGGTTCATTTGGGAACCATTTCTCCCTGAGCCTCCCCTGTGCTGTGGGCTGTGTGTGGGTGCAGCACCGGCAGCTGCAGCTGCTGGGGGAGGATGAGGAGCCCAAGCCTGGTCCCCGCTCCCTGTGGGATTGTTGCTGGAGCATGCTGCTTGCTGTGGGCAGGGTGGCAGGGGAAGGACCCCCAGCACCTCCAGCCCAGCCAGGGGTGCCGTGAGTGGATAGGGCATGCAGAGGACCAACTGTGTGCTGGGGCAAGATCTGCTTCCAGTGCCACTGGGGCTTCTGGATGGGTTTGGAGCAGCCCCTGGCATGGTCATGCCCTGAGCATGTGTGTGTGCCCTGTATGTGTGCTCTACTTCCTCGTGCCCATGCAGTGTGTGAGTCCCACAGTCCCCTCACACTCCTGCTCCTCTGTCCTACTCTCCCAGCAGCCCAGGAGCACAGTCAGCCCATGCACTGCTCCCCATGAGTGAGTCCCCCCCACCACACATCTGCCCTGGCCCCATCCACAACTGGATGTGTCACTGAGTGAAACCATCTGCACATCTGCCTGTGGCAAGTGGAAGCTGGGGGGACTGGAGCAGGGAGTGGGGTAAACATGAGACCCCTCCCCTGCTGGTGGTTTACCCAAGGGAGTCAGAGCTGGGAGTTGCTGGGCTGTTCCCAGTGCCCTGCCCACTGTTGCAGCCCCTGTCCCCATGTGCTTTCCTCCCAGCAACATGCAGAGCCCCAGTGCATGGGATGGGATGGGATGGGATGGGATGGTGAGCAGGCACCTCAGGTTTGGCTTAGGGTGCTGGGCTGGAACTCAAGAGCCAGGGCCAGCCTCTGAGTGCTGGTGGCACAGTCAGGGTGCCCATGGTCCCTGGTGCCAGGGGCTGTTTAGGGGACAGCGTTGCAGTGAGGCACAGCAGTGGTTTCAGGACAGGCATTGTCCTCACGTTCTTTGTGAGGTTTTTGGCTGGTTCACTTGGGGCTCAATGTGGTGGGTACAGAGAGGCTGTGCCCTTAGGAGGAGGAGTGAGGGGGCTGCTCCTGACCCGTGATCCCACTTGTCACCTGCTTCTGTAACCCCCCCGTCAGCAGCTGAGCTCACTGGTATCCTGGTGAGGGAGAGGGCTGAGCACTGCCCTGTGGTGTCCCTGTAAGGCCTCCTTCCCAGCCTGTGAGAGTGTTGGACTTTGCCCAGTGTAGCTGAGCTGTTCTGGGGACTGCTCTGGGGTTTGCCCCTGATTTTGTTGTCCTCAGGGCAGAAATTCAGGCAAGAGCCCTGGGGCTGGGGGGGTCTGAGCAGAACAGCATCAGTGGCCCTCGAGGCCGGGGCTGAGGGTGCCTGAGGATGGGCAGTCAGTCCCCTGGGGTGAGGGTGGCACAGGCTGTGCCATTGCCTGCTTGCCTTGGCTCTGCTGGGGCAGGAGTGAGCTCAGCTGTGTGTATCTTCAGGGATGGGCTTGCCAGTGGCTTTTGGTAGGTGGTTTAAACCTTTATTGGATGTAAAATTATCAGGTCAAAAGCTGTTCCCAGATGAGGGTGTTGAGCTGCCTTCCCCATGGCTGTGGGGCAGGGAGGTGAGTGCAGCTAGAGCTCCCAAAGCTCTAAAGTGCCAGTGATGGGAGAGTTTCATGTGGCCTTAAGGCAGTGCTGGAGGTTTGGGGTCATTTGGAGGAGCAGTGAGCAGGAGCTGAGGCTCTGGGTGCTGCTTTGGTGTCACAGCGTGTTGGTGAGGCTCCTGTGGCATGGGCCCTGGGCTGGGGCATGGGGAGAGCTGGGCATCAGTGTGGCAGCTTTGGAGCTCGGCATCAGCGTGGCAGCTGTGGAGATGGGCAGCAGTGTGGCAGCTTGGAGCTGGGCAGCAGTGTGGCAGCTTGGAGCTGGCAGCAGTGTGGCAGTTTCACCCTGTGCAGGGTTTGGGTCTCTGCTCCTTGGCCAGCAGCTCCCACCATGCCAGGCAGCTGCCCTGGCAGGTCTGCCCCTTCCTCACCAGCTGGTGAGAGTGGAGTTGGGGGATATTGATGACTTCAAAACAAGGAAGGATAAAATCTGAGGTGCTGGAGGGACTTGTCCTGTATCAGGGCCCTGCTGCAGCAGCATCTGTGCCAGGGCACAGCATCCCTGGGCATAGGGCAGGAGCTGGGGCTGGATCCAGCAGCAGGAATCAGTGGGGTTGATGTTGCCCTTTGCCCTCTCACTGTTTGCAGCTGGCACAGGGAAGTGGGTGACACATGGGCTTGGCAGCGTGGTGGCAGTGCCAGGAAGCATCCTTGTGAATCCCTGCTCACAGAGCAGCCATGGGGGCACCTATGGCACAGCAGCTGCTGGCCCAGAGGGCAGGTGACAGCGAAGTACTGTGTCTGCAGGGCTGGACCTCTCTCCTTGCCTGTGGGGAGAGGCTGTGGGTGCCTTCCCCACACCATGGCTGCTGGCACAGTCCTGCCTGCTCTCAGGCCATGTGCCAGGGTGCTGCTGATGCCCCCCTGGGCCTGGCACGCTAATGCCCAGCTGGCATAGGGCAGAGTTGGTTGGGCTCCTGGTTCTGGCACGGTGGGGCTGGGCTCAGTGGAGGTGTTGGCAAACCCCAGTGGGCATCTCCTCTTCCTCTGGCTTCCATGGGCCTCTCCAGGCTGCTGTGCCAGGGCAGGGTGTGAGGGGTCATCACGTGCCCTTTCTGGGGGTGGGTAGCAGTGGGACAGGAGGTGATGGGCACAACTTGCACAGAGGCGCAGCGGTAATGGCAGCCAGGCTTTGGTGGGGGGGGTTGGCACCCCTGGGCCCAGCCTTGGCACAGGCAGGTGACCTCGTGGAGCCTTGGCATGTCCCCAGCCTGGTGGTGACTGTCAGTTGGTGTCTGGGGTTGGGTCCCTGCTGGGGTTGGGGGGCAGGAATGGCCTCCTGGCTTTGCCTGGCTATGGAGACTCACTCACCCCTTGGCTCTGCTGCTCATCTTGCCTGGTGGCCACAGCTTCCCAGCTGTGGGCGAGTGAGTATTTAATGATGATTAAAGTCTGGAGCCATCAAAAGTGTAAGATATTTCTGCCAGCCTTAAAATGCTGTTGGAAAAGTTGGGGTGTTGATTCTTCAGGAGCTGATTCCCCATCCCCTGGGCTCCTGAGGGCTGGCAGTGCAGGAGAGCTGCAGGGAGTGAGCAGCAGCTCTCCCTCCTGCCCAGGCCAGAGCTTGAGCAGAGCCTGCCCCATCCTTCCTCCTGTGGTTTGGAGACCGTGCACAGTGCTGCTTCATCTGCCTTAGGCCATGAATCCTCTCATGGGTGGCAGCCCACAGGAAGATGGGGCTGTGAGGGCATCCCTGGGTTGCTAATGTGGAGGGGGGTCTCTGTGCAGGGCCTCCCAGCCCCTGGCTTTCCCTCTGCCACACTGTGCTGCCTGAAGGGCTTTGCGGCATTTCTGAGAGCCAGCTGCCTCTGCCTGGCCTGGCAGCCCCATGGGGAGTGCCTGGCTGAGCTCTTGGGGCACACAGGCTGCTGTGACCCTGGCAGGCTTGTCCTGCCCAAGCCCATGGCCCAGTGCCCACAGCTGCACTGCCTCAGCTGCAGCACATCTCAGTTGCCCCTGGTGCTGCCTGGAGGGTGGGCATGGTGGCACTGCTGTGCCAGGCTGGGCTGGTGGCTCCTGGAGGCAAATCACACTATTATGTTGGTTGGAAAAGCCCTGGAAGCTGCTGCAGTCCCAGCCCTGCCCTCACCCTGGCCAGCCCAGCACTGACCCACAGCCCTCAGCACCTCAGCCCCACGGCTTTGGGATCCCTCCAGGGCTGGGCACTGCCCCAGCTCCCTGGGCAGCCTGGCACAGGGGCTGACACCCCTCTCAGGGAAACAGTTCTGCCTCAGCTCCAACCTCAACATCCTCTCACTGTTGGAGGAGTGAGGAAGAGGATGGATGAGGGCACCCAGCAGGCATCGATCCTTCTTTCCTGCTCTCTCTCCTCCCACCATTCCTGCCCCTGCTGCCTGGATCCTGCCCATTCTCCCCTTCCTTCCTCACACAGTCCCAAAATGTCCCTCAGTGCCCTGCACCCCCTGTCCCTGGGCAGTGCCAGCCCCGGGTGCCTCTGCTGTGTGTTGCTGGGTGCCTGAGTCTCCCTGGGCACAGCATCCCTTCCCTCCCCTTGCATGCCAGTGCTGCAGTGGGGCAGCCCTGGCCCTCCCACACCAGGAAAACCCTCCTGGGGACAAATCTGGAGACAAAAGGGGTGCAGGATGCTGAGCCCTGCTTTGTCCCCCCCTTCTCTCCATTGCTGGGGCAACCCAGGCAGGGACCAGGACAGAGATGGGGAAGGAGATGAGCAAAAGGTCAATGACCTGCTTTAAAAACATAACTAACAAGGAGCAGGTCCCTCCAGTCACCAATAAGGACCCACTGGTCCCTGAGGGAGCCTGGCACAGCCTGGCACAGGCAACTGGGCACAGAGCTGCCATTGTGAGCCTGGTAAACAGGGAGTGGGTGCAGGCGGAGAGCGGGGCGGGCAGAGCGTGCCAGGGTGTCCCTCAACACCCCCAGCACTGGCAGCAGGGCTGAGGGAAAGATGGGCATCCCCTGGCATTGCTCTGGAGGGGGAGCTGTGGGCCCTCCAGTCTCTGCCTCCCCAGAATCAGCAGCTCTGGGGATGGGGAAGGTGGCATTGGGGGCTCCTGTGGGTGCAGCCCTGCCAGTGCCACAGACCTGCCAGCCATGGTACCTACAGGAGTGCCAGGGGTGGGACTGGGGGTCCCAATGCCCCTGCCCAAGCCCCACATCCCCCTGCTGACGTGCCCCTCTGGCTGCTGCCAGCATGAGAGTGTGGTGGCAAACGCCTGCACAGGTGGGATGGGGCCTGTCCTGCCCATGGGGACAGTGGCTTTGGGGATCTGATCCAGCCCTGAGGAGAGCTGGGGGTGGCTCAGTTTCCCCTGTGCCTCAGTTTCCCCACCTCCAGCAGTTTCTTGGCAGTGGGGCTGTGACATGTCCTGGGTGCTCCCGGTGCCAACTGTCAGCAGCTGGCCTGGCAGCGTGCCGGTGCCCACTCCTGCCCCTGCTGAATGCCCATCCCCAGGGCCTCTGGGCACGGAGCCCAGCCAGTGCCACTGGGGTCATGGGCTCCTGGGAATTTGCTGTGATTTACCACATGCCAAGGGTGGAAATCCCATGAAGCTGGAGCCTTCTGGGAGGGCATGGAAGTGGTGCCAGGACCCCCTACTCTGGCACTGGCTGCACCTGGAGCTGGGGCCAGGGCCTGGCTGACCTGAGCCTCAGCCTGGGGATGGTGCAGTCTGCACCCTGCACAGCCAGGGCTCCCTCAGCTCAGCACCAAAGAAGTTTCTCCTTGGGTTTAAGTGGAACTTCCTGCACCCCAGCCTGTGCCCATCACCCCTTGTCCTGGCACTGGGCACCACAGGACAAAGACTAGCCCCATCCTCCTGTCTCCCACCCTTTAGGTACTTGTAAGGCCCCATCCCCTCTGTGGTACCCTCTCCTGCCCTCCAGTGCCCTGGGCAGGGTGCAGGTGGGGGCACACAGGAGCCTCTCAGGTGCCCAGGGACCTCTGTGCTTCTGGCCAAGCTGTGACCATGCCATGAGCCAAGAGTCAGCCTCGGTGCCCGTGCTGTGCCCCCTGCCCTGCCCACACTCCTCCTTTTGAGCCAGGTCTCATCATGACCCCTCTGCTTTCTGTCATCCCCAGTGGGTGTTGGCCTTTGAGATCTTCATCCCCCTTGTACTCTTCTTCATCCTCCTGGGGCTGAGGCAGAAGAAGCCCACCATCCCTGTGAAGGAAGGTGAGTGCCAGGGGGTTAGTGCCAGGGACACCGACACTTTGGGACCACCCCGAGGCTCTGGGGAGCTACTCCAAGCCCCGTGGGGACAGCAGAGGGGGGGGACCCAGAGGGGCTGTGTGAGCACAGAGCATTGGGCAGGGGCTGCAGCCGAGGGCTGGGGGGCAGAGAACCAGAGGCAATCCCAGTCAGGGGTGTTCCTGGAGCTGGCACTGCCAACCAGCCATTGGCAGAGATGGTTTGTGTGGGGAAAGGGGACGTGGAGCTGGATGGTGCTGGGACAGCCACAACACCCCAAGTGCTCGAGGAGCAGCCAGGGTGGCACTGGGAAGGGCTCCTCGCAGTGCTGGCTGGGAAATGTCCTCTGTGGAGCCCTGTGCCATGGCTCTGGAGGGGCTCTGAGGCCCTGGCAAGGTGGCAAATGGATGTGAGCAGAGCTTGAGGGCTCCAGGAGAAGTGCAGCGAGGGCTGTGGGTGCCGGTGCCCACAGACTGTGCTGCCAAGAGGAGCTGCCAGAGCAGGAGGTGGCACCGGCGACACTCGTGGGGTGCCCATGCCGTGGGGACCATGGTGGGCACGATGGGGCTGGGTGCTGGCAGTGGGGCTGGCCTGGCATAACGATGGTGTGAGGCTGTGTTTCAGCACGTGCCAGCGAGGGAGAGCCTGCCTGTGTGCGTGCCAGCTGCGGGCACTGCCCGCTCCTGCCCTGCTGCTGACGTGCCCTCTGTGTCCTGTGGTGGTTTGGTTTGGTTTGGTTTGTTTTTTTTTCTTTCCTTTTGCTCATGTTTTCTTTTTCTTTTCCCACCATCTCCCCTGCCCTGCTGCCCTCCATGCCTCCACTGCATGTGCCAGTCTGTAAGTTGGTGGGGTGGGTGGGCACCTCCTCTCCTTCCCCTGCCCGGCCCTGGCTACTTCTTCTGGGGAGAACCAGCCTGGTTTGGATCAGCTCACTCTGGCCTAATCCACACCTTTATAACCCTGTTGCCTTCCTCCATGGCTGGTGAAGATGAGCTTGGGCAGCACAGCCTGGCCCCTGCTCCCCAGGGCTGCTCATGGTCCCTGCCAGGTTGGCAGTGCCAGGTTCCCTGGGTGCTGGGGGCACTGGTGGCCGTGTTCCCCACTCCATGGGCTGCCGAGGGCTCTCCAGGCCAGGCAGAAGCTCCTCTCACCTCCCTCCTGGGCAGACTCTGCTGGGTGCTGGCCTGTGGTTGCCCAGTGTTGCCGGTGCTTGCCCAGGCTGGTCTCCAGGGGCTGGAGATTCCCAGCCCCGCAACACCAGCTTGTCCCTGGCCTGGCCCCCTGCAGCTGGGGTGAGCTGGGATGTGGCACTGCCAGGAGCCTGGAGCCCAGTAAGGCTTTGTCACTGAAGCATGGCACAGTCACCCCATTTGTCCCCTCTCCCCCCCATGCCCCACGCTGCTCCCACCGTACCCTGGGCTGTCCCTTGGCCCTGCCAGAAGCCCATCTTCACCAGCCCCTGCTAACAGCACTGACCCCTTTCTAACCACTGGCCAGGCTCCCTCCTCAGTGCCAGCCCCCTGGTGCCCTTGGGGCAGGGTCCTGCCAGGCTCACCCTGCCCTGGGGCTGAGTGTGCAAAGGCCCCTGGATGGGGTAGGGAGGGAAGGTTTGCTGTCCCTTTGCTGCTCCTCATTCCTCCTGTCTCCCCTCACCGTGTCTCCATCCTCACCCACCTCCCACCGCCACACGGCAGGGCAGCTGCCTGGGGGGCTGTGGACTTGGGTAGCTGGGGGGCACAACGACTTTCCCTGGTGTATTCTTCCTCCTCCTCTTCCTCCTTAGAGATGGTACCTCTGAGGTTACTAACAAGGTCGGGGGAGGTTGGCGGCCACCCTAGGGGCAGGTGATAGGAGTTGGCATCATCCTGGGTGGGAAGGACTCATCACCCAGGGGTGGGAAAACGGGCAAGGGGGCAGGAGCCAGGGTGGCAGGAGTCCTCAGGGGCCACCAGGCAAGGGGACAAGGAGACAGCTTGGGTGAGACAGCTGCAGAGCTCTGCCCTTGGCCGCCAGCCTCCCGTGGGGCTCCGGAGCCCGGCGCGCGCTTCTCTGAACTGAGGGTCTGTCTCTCTGCTGCTCCCCTGCCCCCTCCCTGCCCCTCCCTGCCCTGGCCTCTCCTACTCTCCCTCTCCTGGGCTCTCTCCAGCCTTCTACACGGCGGCCCCGCTCACCTCGGCCGGGATCCTGCCCGTCATGCAGTCCCTGTGCCCTGATGGGCAGCGCGATGAGTTTGGCTTCCTACAGTACTCCAACTCCACGTGAGTCACATCCTCAGCTCTGCCCCCCAAGCTCCCACTGCTCCTGCCCACGCTGGCACCAGCCCCTGCCCCCCCCAGGAGCACAGCACCGAGTCCCCTGGGGTACAGGGCACAGCTCACTCCTTCCCCTCTGAGCTCTAAGGTGCCCAGGGGGGTGGCATCATGGGTTGGTGGCTCATTCCCTGCCCCAAGCTCTGTGTGTGGAAGGTGTCCCCATCCCCCTTGGCCCTGACACCACAAGCTGCTGGGCTCTCACAGGGTGACCCAGCTGCTGGAGCATCTCAGCGAGGCTGTGGAGCAGAGCAGCCTCTTGGACCCGCAGCACCCGGGGCTGGAGGAGGAGCTGGAGTCGCTGCGCCGGCGCCTGGAGGCTCTGAGCACCAGCGAGCCCAGCTCCATGGAGACACACTTCAGCAGCCCCGCAGGTCAGTCGTGTCCTGCCTCGCTGGGCATGGGGCTGTGGGTACAGTGGCTGGGTGCTGGTGTGCCAGGCTGCTCCTCTCACCACCCCCCTGCCTTGCTCCCTGCCAGGATCTGGCTTCACACTGGCGTGGGCAGCCAAGGACCGGGGAGAGCTGCAGCGCTTCCTCACACAGAACCTGTCCCTGCCCAACAGCACAGCTGAGCTGCTGCTGGGCTCCAGCATCGACCTGCGGGAGGTGAGTGGGGGACAGCCTTTGGGAGCTGGGGGACAGCCTTTGGGAGGTGGGTGACAGCCGTTGGGAGCTGGGTGACAGCCTTTGGGAAGTGGGTGATGACTTGGGAGGTGGGTGGTGGCCTTCAGGAGGTGGAGGACAGCCTGCTAGAGGTGGGTGGTGACTCGCAGGAGGTGACTGATGACCTTCAGGAGGTGGGTGACAGCCTTTGGGGAGTGGGTGACAGCCTTTGGGAGGTTGGTGACAACCTGCCAGAGGTGGATGGTGACTCACAGGAGGTGACAGATGGCCTTTAGGAGCTGAGTGACAGCCTTTGGGAGGGGGGTGGTGGCCTTCAGGAGGTGGAAAACAACCTGCTAGAGGTGGGTGGTGACTCGCGGGAGGTGACTGATGACCTTCAGGAGGTGGGTAACAGCCTTAGGGAGGTGGGTGACAGCCATTTGGGAGATGGGTGACAGCCTTTGGCGGGGGGTGATGACTTGGGAGGTGGATGGTGGCCTTCAGGAGGTGGATGACAGCCTGCTAGAGGTGGGTGGTGACTCGCAGGAGGTGACTGATGACCTTCAGGAGGTGGGTGACAGCCTTTGGGGAGTGGGTGACAGCATTTGGGAGGTGGGTGATGACTTTTGGGAGGTGGGTGGTGGCCTACAGGACGTGGGTGATGACCTGCCAGAAGTGGGTGGTGATTTGCAGGAGGTGAGAGATGATCTTTAGGAGGTGGCTGATGACCTTAGGGAGATGATGGCTTTAGGGAGGTGGGTGACAGCCTTTGGGAGATGGGTGACAGCCTTTGGAAGGTGAGTGAAGGCCTTTGGGAGATGAGTACCAGCCCATGGGCAGTGGGTGACAGCCCAGCAGTGCAGGGCTGAGCTTTGCAGGGATCCTGCACTCTCCCAGCAGAAGCTCATCCCATCCCAGGCTGACCCACAGGGCCCAGCGCTGAGGGCTCATCCTGCCCTGCTATGGCATGCTGGGCATTGCTGGGCACCCACTCCCGGTGCCAGCAGCTCTTGTTCCATCCCCACTGCAGGTTTACCACCTGCTGTTTGGCTCCTTTCCGCTGGTATCTGATGAGACCCACGTGCGAGACCTGTGGGATGGGTTTGGCCACGGTGAGAAGATGACACAGCTCGAGGTGAGGAGTGGTGCTGTGAGAGGGGCATGTGCTGGTCCTCCATGGCCAAGGGACGACCAAGGGACGACTTGGGGGTGTCCATCCTGGCTGAGGGGATGCCACGGGGCACTGTTAGGGGGCCAGAGCAGCAGCAGGAGGGCCAGATCCCATCCTGGTGCCCCCTGACACACCAGAACTCCCATTGCAATGGGTGATGGCACTGCCTGGATGGTGGCAGCAGAGGGAGCAAGCTGTTCCTGGAGAGGCTGTGGGACCTGAGGCTGTTCAGCCTGGAGAAGAGAAGGCTGAAGGGGAACCTCATCACTTAGAAGTGCTGAAAAGGTGTCTGTCAAGAGGATAGGGCAGCACTCTTTCCTGTAGTGTCCAGCAACAGGACAAGGGGTGATGGGATGAAGCTGGAACACAAACAGTTCCATTTAAACTTAAGGAGAAGCTGTTTCAGTGTTTCAGTGAGGGAGCCCTGGCCCAGGCTGCCCAGGGAGGGTGTGGAGGCTCCTTCTCAGGAGGTTTCCAAACCCACCTGGACACGTTCCTGTGTGACCTGATTGAGGGGAACCTGCTTTAGCAGGGTTTGGGCTGGATGAGCTCTGCAGGGCCCTTCCCACCTCTACCCCTCTGCAGTTCTGTGATTGCCTCCTGTGGCTGGGAACAGGGGAGCCATGCTCCCCACACCTGCACCTCTCCCCATGGACACCACGGCCATGGGTGCTGTGGGGCCATTCCCATGGAAACAGGGACCCTGGGGAGCCCCCGTGCCACCAGCCCCCGCTCAGGGACATGCTTTAGCTGTGTGGCCTCAGATCAGTGCTTGTATTTAATGAGCCTAAAGGCCTTTCCCAGCTGAGATGATGGTGTGACTGTGTTGCAGAGGAGCCTCCCCAGCAGCTGGAGGAGCCTGAAGGAAGGGTTGGTGCAGAGGGCCCTGCGGGACCCCACGGCAGCCCCACGCCGCCCAGCGCTGCTGCGCCTGCTCTCCCGGGCTCTGGGTCTGGCCAGTGCCGCCCCAGCGCCTGCCCCCGACAGCCCCCAGGCCCTGGTCACCGACATGGAGGTGAGTCAGTGTCTCTGGGGGTGACCTGTGCTGTGTGTGCCCCAGGGCTGTGCCACCCAGGGCTGTGTCTCCCAGCTCTGTGTGTCCCCCAGGGCTGTGTGCCCCCAGGGCTGTGACCCCCAGGGCTGTGTGTCCCCCAGGGCTGTGACCCCCAGGGCTGTGTGTCCCCCAGGGCTGTGCCCTTCAGAGCTGTGTGTGTCCCAGGGCTGTGCCCCTCAGGGCTGTGTGACCCCCCCAGGTCTGTGTCTCCCAGGGCTGTGTCTCCCAGGGCTGTGTCTCCCAGGGCTGTGCCCCCCAGGGCTGTGTACTCCCAGGGCTCTGACCCCCAGGGCTGTGCCCTCCAGGGCTGTGTGTGCCCCAGGGCTGTGCCCCTCAGGGCTGTGTACCTCCCAGGGCTGTGTGACCCCCCCAGGTCTGTGCCCCCCAGGTCTGTGCCCCCCAGGGCTGTGTTTCCCAGCTCTGTGTGCCCCCAGGGCTGTGTGCCCCCCAGGACTGTGTGCCCCCAAGGCTGTGTGCCCGCAGGGCTGTGTACTCCCAGGGCTGTGGTACCCCCCGGGCTGTGTACCCCCCAGGTCTGTGTACCCCCCCCAGGTCTGTGTACCCCCCAGGGCTGTGTCCCCCAGGGCTGTGTGCCCTAAGGCTATGTGCCCCAGGTCTGTGTATCCCCCCAGGGCTGTGTGCCCCCCAGGGCTGTGTGTGCCCCAAGGCTGTGTACCCCCACATGCCCACATGTCCCTGCCCTACAGGGTGTGCTGCTGACAGGCCCGGTGCTGGAGCAGCTGACGTGTGAGCAGAGCCCCGGGGGGCTGCGTCGCCTCCTGCGCGTGGCCCCGGGGCAGCAGCCGCTGCTGCAGACATACCGGGCACTGGCCTGCAACGGCAGCCGTGCCACACGCCGGGCACGCTTCGGGCAGCTGGCCACCGAGCTGAGGGACCAGCTGGACACCCCCAAGATCGTCAGCAGGGTGGGTGAGAAGGGCAGGGAGGGTGCTGGGGCAGGGACAAGTGCTGGGGATGGTTTCCCTACTCACCAGGGGATGGGGATGGGGAAGGGTGTTGTTACATGACCCATCCCCTCCTGGTCACCACTTTACTCACTGTGAGAGCCCCTTGCCCAGATCCATGATGGGACCTCAGATGATTCCCTGTCCTGGCACTGCCTGCTGTATGAGGACTGAGTGTCCCCAGTGTCCTCCAAGCCCAGAGGCTGCTCTTCCCCAGTGTGATACAGCTCCTCAAGGCTGACTCTGAGATCTCAAGTTCCTCAAGGCTGGTCTCAGGTCTCCTGGCACCCACTTGGGCACTGCCTGCTATGTGGGGCTGGGTGTCCCCAGTGTCCTCCAAGCCCAGAGGCTGCTCTTCCCCAATGTGATACAGCTCCTCAAGGCTGGCTCTGAGGTCACCATCCTTATCCCACCTGAGCCTGACATGTCCCTTTGCAGGGGACCGTGCCAGTGTTTGCCAGCACTCCCACTGCCCGATTGCCATAGATGCATGGCAATGAGTGCTGGGCCCCAGCTGGGGACAGCTCTAACCTTTTAACCAAGAAAGCAGATGTGTCCCTGCTTGAGATCCCCTCATTGCCCTCCCCCTGTCAACCCTGGCCAACCTCTCACCCCTGGCCCTCACAGCTGCGGCTGGATGAGCTGAACAGCACGGCCACCCAGCACCGTCTGCGTGCCCTCCTGGAGGACCTGCTGGAGATGGAGAAGGTTCTCCGTGATGTGGACATCCTCTCTGCTCTGGCCAAGCTGCTGCCCCGGGGAGCCTGTGCCAGCAAGGCCCCGCTGCCCACTGCCAACAGCACGGGCTGGTCTGGTGCCAACGCCACCTCCGGCAATGCCACGGCAGAGGAGGAGGGTGCTGGTGGGAGCCCGGCCGGTGCCGACAACCCCCAGGGCCAGTTCTCAGCCTTTGTGCAGCTCTGGGCCGGGCTGCAGCCCATCCTCTGCGGCAACAACCGGTAGGAGCCCTGGAGGGGATGGATCCCTGTGGTCTGAGGTGTGGGAGAGNGGGGATGGGGAAGGGTGTTGTTACATGACCCATCCCCTCCTGGTCACCACTTTACTCACTGTGAGAGCCCCTTGCCCAGATCCATGATGGGACCTCAGATGATTCCCTGTCCTGGCACTGCCTGCTGTATGAGGACTGAGTGTCCCCAGTGTCCTCCAAGCCCAGAGGCTGCTCTTCCCCAGTGTGATACAGCTCCTCAAGGCTGACTCTGAGATCTCAAGTTCCTCAAGGCTGGTCTCAGGTCTCCTGGCACCCACTTGGGCACTGCCTGCTATGTGGGGCTGGGTGTCCCCAGTGTCCTCCAAGCCCAGAGGCTGCTCTTCCCCAATGTGATACAGCTCCTCAAGGCTGGCTCTGAGGTCACCATCCTTATCCCACCTGAGCCTGACATGTCCCTTTGCAGGGGACCGTGCCAGTGTTTGCCAGCACTCCCACTGCCCGATTGCCATAGATGCATGGCAATGAGTGCTGGGCCCCAGCTGGGGACAGCTCTAACCTTTTAACCAAGAAAGCAGATGTGTCCCTGCTTGAGATCCCCTCATTGCCCTCCCCCTGTCAACCCTGGCCAACCTCTCACCCCTGGCCCTCACAGCTGCGGCTGGATGAGCTGAACAGCACGGCCACCCAGCACCGTCTGCGTGCCCTCCTGGAGGACCTGCTGGAGATGGAGAAGGTTCTCCGTGATGTGGACATCCTCTCTGCTCTGGCCAAGCTGCTGCCCCGGGGAGCCTGTGCCAGCAAGGCCCCGCTGCCCACTGCCAACAGCACGGGCTGGTCTGGTGCCAACGCCACCTCCGGCAATGCCACGGCAGAGGAGGAGGGTGCTGGTGGGAGCCCGGCCGGTGCCGACAACCCCCAGGGCCAGTTCTCAGCCTTTGTGCAGCTCTGGGCCGGGCTGCAGCCCATCCTCTGCGGCAACAACCGGTAGGAGCCCTGGAGGGGATGGATCCCTGTGGTCTGAGGTGTGGGAGAGCCCACCCTGCCCTCACCAGCAGCCACAGGCCATCCCCTGATGGGTGTGTGGGAGATGGATGCTGCGACCAGGGGAAGCTCCCTGTGCTGGGCAGCGTGGTGTTGGCAGGGGGATGGGTGTGAAACCCCTTCCTGGGCAGGGGTGGAGGCTGCCCACAGCAAGGGGAGCTGGGACTGGAGCAGGGTTGACAGCCAGAACCCCCTTTGCAGGACGATCGAGCCCGAGGCGCTGAAACAGGGCAACATGAGCTCGCTGGGCTTCACCAGCAAGGAGCAGCGGAACCTGGGCCTCCTCGTGCACCTGATGACCAGCAACCCCAAAATCCTCTATGCACCTGTGGGCACTGAAGTGGACAAAGTCATCCTGAAGGTGAGAGTGCAGAGGCTGGGACACTCATCCTTTCCTCTCCCACGCTGCAGGCAGCTCCTTGCCCAGTTGCACTGAGCGGGCAGGAAGGGGCTGGCTGCTGGCACTGCCCGAGGTGGCCTGGCAGAGGTGCCTGCTGAGAGGGGGTGCAGATGGCTGCCAGCCATCCTGGGGAGCAGAGAGCCACTCACTTCTTCTCTCTGTGTGACCTTCCTGTCCCTCCAGGCCAATGAGACCTTTGCCTTTGTGGGCAACGTCACGCACTATGCCAAGGCATGGCTGACCATCTCCCCGGAGATCCGTGCCTACCTGGAGGAGGGCAGGCTGCAGAGGCGCATCCGCTGGCTCCAGCGGGTAGGATGATGTGGTGGGGCCCTGACCTGCCTGACTCTGCTGCCCTGGGGCTGGGGAGGGGCTGTCCTGTCCACAGGCACCTCATGGGAAGCTCTCAGGTGCCCACCCTGCTGCTGTGAGGTTCCCTGAGTAGGGTGGATGCTGTCCCCAGGAGGAACGTTGGGTCGTGTCTGTGTCTGTGGGTCAGACAAGGGGCTGTGAGGCAGGGCTTACCCCAGCTTTTCCCTCTCACGTCTCCCTCTCTATCCCAGTTCACTGCTGACCTCCACAAGCACCCAGAGATCCTGAATGTCTCCGACAGCGACGTTCTCCACAACTTCTTCAATGGCAACTTCTCCCTGCCCAACGCCAGCGTGCTGCTGCAGCAGCTGGACACCATCGACAATGCTGCCTGTGGCTGGGTCCACTTCATGGCCAAGGTGAGGTGAGATGGTGCCCAGCTGTGGGAAACGTGCTGCTGCCCCAACAGGCTCTGTGGGGCTGGAGAATGGCCAGGGCTGCTCAGATCTGCATGTGCCAGGAGCCCCACAGCAAATCGGTGGCTCCTGCAGGGTTGGGAGCTTTGGGACACTGATGGAGGGGCCCATCCAGGGTTGAGTTGGAGGTTTGTGGGGTGACCGTGGTGGCAGATACTGTGCCATGTGCAGGGTCTCTGTGCCAGACCTGTCAGAGCCGGGGCAGCAGGGTCTCACCAGCCTGTCCTCCCCACTAGGTCAGCGTGGACATCTTCAAAGGCTTCCCAGATGAGGAGAGCATCGTCAACTACACCCTGAACCAAGCCTACCAGGACAATGTCACAGTCTTTGCCAGTATGTCCCTGGGAAACAGCCCCATTGCAGGGGTTCCTGGAGCCATCCATCTGTGGAGCCCCTGCTGAGCCCTCACTGCTGTCCTGGCTCCCACACTGTCTGCCACCCCCCACATGCCACACTGGGGCTGTGCTCACCCTCCTCACCCATGGCAGCCCTCGTGGTGTCTCTGGCTGGCACCCACCAAGGACACTCTGTGTCCTTGGCCATGGCTGTGGGCCAATGTGGCCATCATATGGTGCCAGTGGGCTCCCTGCCCCTGGGCCCTGAGGAGGCTGCAGCTCCAGGGCTGTGCTCAGTGCTGGGCCCCTCACTCACTGCCACAGGGACACTGAGGGGCTGCAGCGTGGCCAGAGCTGGGCACAGAGCTGGGGAAGGGGCTGGAGCACAAGGGTGCTGGGGAGGGGCTGAGGGAATGAATGGGGGTGTTGAG
>WBNH01005530.1:0-5000 GCA_013401255.1 Urocolius indicus
AAACCCTACCATTCTATGAATCTCCTGTAAGGATCAAAATGCCTCCTCCATCTTCAAATCCTGGTGGCCTCATTCTGTTCCTCTCCAGACTAATTAGAAATTTTATTGTTTCAGTGCTACATAAAGAGCTTTGATATAAAGTTCAGAATTTTAAAATATTTTCAAAATGTCAGGTGAATATTTCTTAGTTTCAGAATATCGTGCTGGACACAATTCCTGCTTCTCAACTCTTGATTCATAATGGACATTGTGATATTTGATATGCTTTGTATGAAGTCATAAAAACAAACGACATGTAATAGCAAGTGTCTGAAATTTGATGAATTTGTATTTTTAAAGTGTAGATCTTCCATCTCATGTGACCATGAAGTAAAGCTTGAATATCTGAATCAGAAGTTCGTATCTCGAAAGACAAATAGAAAAACTTCCAACAGGATAATTTATTTCTGAATACTTCTGTTCTAAAGTCAATTTTGTGATTTGAAAGGCTTGACACATATTTAATATACTGTATTAAATTTTCAATCTTGACATTGCTGCAGTAAAACAAAATTAAGCTGAAGGGAATTTTGAACAGCCATTTAAAATAGCTCTCAGACCCAGGGCATGACAAACTACACCTAAACTACTCTGCAAGAAGTCTAACATATCGAACACAGGAATACTATGATGTCAAGTGGTGCTTTGTCCTTTGTGGCATAAGAAAAGAGCTTCTATTTGAGAAGTATTGTAACTCAGTGCTAGCAGGAAACATGGAATTAGTATGGTTGTGAACATGTTTCAGAAACAAATGCATCAAGTGATAAGATTACTGGTGTTATTTGGTCCTTGGGTGAGCAATGGTAAGCCTATGAATGGCAGTAAATCAAGCAGCACATTTGAAGTAGATAGAACTAACTCTTGAAAAGGATAATTCTGAAGCCTGCCATGGATGACTGGTCCTTGAGCAATATATAATTCAGATGCACATAGATCAAATGTTTGGATGAATGTGAAGCAACTTGGGTGGAATTGTCTTCACTAGTTGCTAGAGAACACTGCAATTGGTTGAGGATATTACTAGATGTGGCAGCTGCAGCTCCATTTCAAACAAGCAAGGCCTCTGAAGCTTGAGAAAACCTTTGTCAGTCTCTAGCAGGTAGAAGGAAATGGATTTGTATAGCAAGAAAATTGTAGCCTCTTCCAAGTTCACAAGTGTGAGCAGATGCAGCCTGACGTTATGTTAAGGGAAGAGTAAAGAAGAGTTTTTAGCCCTTAATATTGTCCTACAGTTATGGGCTCCTTCATCTAGCTGTGCAACTCACCATGCAAGTTTGGTCTGATCTGAAATTAGACATGTTTCTCTGTGATCTAAGAGAATTGTCTTGCATGGCTGGAAAAAAGTGAAGAGTTAGAGAGGCAAGTGCTTATGAAACCCTGCCACTTCAGTGGTTTTGTGTATTTATATGATTAAATAGATATCTTATTTTTTAAAGTTCAAAACTTAAATTCGAAACCGGTGTGGGTACCCTATTTCAATTGTTTCACTTACTATATGTAGCCTATTCCCCTTGATTAAAACACGTGGATATGAAAGTGTATATCAGAGTACCAGGTTTTAAGGAGTAGGTTCCACATCCTCAAAATGACAGGAAAGCTGACATGTAGTTCAGACATTGGATTGAGAACTGACAGGTCTGGGTTAACTTTATTCTGTGAGATGCTATAGAAATAGCTTATTCATTCTGTGCCTTAGTTTTTATCATTAAAAAGTAAGTAGTAATAGTAGTACTCATTTGTCTTTCTGTACTCTAAGCTCTTTGAATTGGTCATGGGCTGTTTCTTGTTTTGTATTTCTGAAATACAAAAAGTCACATTATCTGTTTGAATTCCTTGGCAGTTCCATAAGGGAAAGAATAATAAAACACTAAATCCAATATTTTAAAGGAATTACTAACAAAAAAAGGTAGAAAACTGTTAAGCAGAAAACCAAATACAAGTAATTAAATGATATAGCAAGATGCTTTGTTTATAAAAGAAATGAAAACTAGGAATAATATTTGAGAAACAGACATCTTGCAAAAAGATAGAAACAAAAATTTAAAAGAAACTGAGGAAACAACTGATTTGCAGAAATCCTTCTATTTGTTTAACTCTAAGAAGATATATATTAACTGTGGAATTTCAAATTACCTAAAAGGACATTTAAATTGTACTCACTAGTTATATTTTACTGCAAATTATTGGTTTGCCAAGTATACCAATCTGGCTGGGTGAATGCAAAAGTATGCTGCACATTGTAGTATTGATAGAAATATTTAGCAATCTATAACTATTCTAGGTGATACTAGACTTGTTGATGGTTTCGTAGTGAACATGTCTCCTGATATACAACAACTCTAATGGCGTCTGGTTTGAAATGCCCTGGCAAGTCATGCTGTTGCAGCAGTCATATGTTGATCTGATCTACAGAGGCAGTGGGTCCAAGTTCTGTTGATTATTTGTCTTACTTAGCAGTAAGTTAAGCAGTGTGAAAAACTGTGCAAACGCTCTTTTGGGTCATTATGTTATTGTGCATCATCTACAATATATTAATATATTTTGAGCTTGTGTATATGTCTTGTTAAATTTATTCAGTTTTAGCAAATCATTTTTGAAAACCTTGCATTTTATCACAACTGCTTCTTAAGTCTAACATATTTATCATAAAGTATTTTATTTATTGAATTTTATTTGCCATCAAGAGAGACAGACATGAATATAATGTATAAAAAGATATCTATTGATGTGAGAAAAATGCAAGCCATGTGGTAGAAGCTCAGTGAGTGCGAGAAATGTAAATGTTCTCTGCATTTTATCTCACATGACAGAATGCATTATGGTCAAAATAGTGTCTTCGCAGAGACATAGGTTTCTAACATCTGCATAATACACACTTTTCTGTAAGCTCTTTCTACTGCATGCAATTGTTTAGTTAAATGTCCTGTAGTCTCATTTATAAGACCTTCTTTTATGTCATCACCTTGTATGGGTTCTGTACCTTGGATACATATAACCCAATTATAATTACCATGACAATATATAACACCTTTTTGAAACCCTCTTCATGTGATATAGGGGTGTGGTACATACTGATGTCAGGAAAAAGCTATTTTCATCAGACAATTAGTTGTTCTTGACACAGGCCTGCATTTCCCACCAATTATTACAAACGGCAGGGTGCATTTCCAGAATTTTGCAGAGCCAGCAGCTTGTGCCATTAAGCGGAATTTAGGATATTTAAATAAGTTCCAATACATATTCTGGTTTTCTTAATTTGCTAAAATCAATGCCTATTTTTTGTCTATGAATCATTTCTGACTCAACATAATGCACACAGATTAAAGGTCTTATGAGATTTATTCTTCCTGTCAACAAACAGTTTGAGTTTTAATTTTAGTCTTTCATACCTGATGAGTGCTATTAACATGAGCTCAAACTTACAATATTTTCTGTAGTAGTTTAGCTATTAAGCAAGGGTGTGTGATGCTAACAATTAAAACAAATGATTCTGTAACACAGCCTTCTAATCAGATATGCAAATATAAAACTGGCACGTCTATCAGATTTTAATGGATTGCCATGCATTATGGGTGGCTATAAAGAAGTTGGGCTCAGGTGTCCTTCTCTACTGTGCCATGAAATCATCTTAGAAATGTCTTCAGATGTTATGGATCTTAGTTGCACAGCCAGCAATATGAGTCAGAATAATTTAATGCTGCTGTGGTCAATTTTGCCACAGTGGCCGGCAGTGCTGAAGGGCTAGTGCCTGATCAAAAGCCATCAAAACTCAACAGAGACTGCTGTTTGTGAAAACAGGCTTTCAGTGCGTCCCTGGAAAAAAAAAACAAAAACAAAAACGGGGGGTGCAGGGATAGTGAATGGCATAAGAACATCCTACAGACTTCTTCCCAGGGATGCCATGGTCCCGGTTCAGCAAGGTTGTCAGCAGCTAAAATTGGCATGTTTAATTGTAAACTGAAAAGACTGAATAACAACTGTACAGTTGCACATGGCCATCTCTTTGATGAACTGAACCAACCACACTTTTCAATGCTGTAGATATGTTCAGATGGCATGTAGTGTGTTGTCTGCTCTTTCCATGCTTCTGTATACCCCGACCTTGTCCTGTTACACTGCTTCTGTTCACTTCAGGTTTCTTATTTTTTTGCTGCATACATTTTCTTGGAAAGCTTCAGTTAATTAACTTGGGTTAACTTTTCCACACTCTCCCTTCTCCAACACTCTATTTTCGGTGCCCTTGAGATGACAAAAGACAGCTTAGCCATACAATAAGGTTCCTAGCTGCTTGGAAATCTCATTGCTTAGCTGGGCATAACTGAAGTCAAGAAATTCAAGCAGTATTCTTTGGAGCCTCAAGAGATCATTGCTATGTCTGTATTTTCTGTATGGCTGGGGAATGGCTGGCAGATATACAGACTGTGAAGGCTTGCTTGGCTGAACACATGACATGATAGCTCCGAACTATGGTTCTTCCCCATTACTCAGATGCAGAGGAGAAACCTGTGGAATTTCTTGCAGGTTAACATGTGCAGGGCCTTCATTCTGCTGAACTTGACCCTTAAATATGTATTGCCCCAATGATGCATGGAAGACCTGTGCTCATAATATCCATTGTCAGTAATGGAAGCCAGATATTCCTTGCACAGCAATGAGAGAATAGGCCCGATTTGATTTTAGAATTCTTTTCTACAAGGATTTCCCTTGCGCCTAGTATGAGCATATAAATGGCCATTTTATTGTATTAAATATGTATCACATCCATCAATTTAAATGCTGTGCTGTGATGAAGGCTTCCCAGTCCCAGAATCAGTTCTGAAAATATTTAAACTTGGCAAACTAAACATACTTAACTGAATAAGCCTAAGGGTCACATTCAAGAAAATGTTATATACCATTTATGCTTGTTTTTTAAAGTTAAATTACACAGAAAAAGTTGGTAGAGTATTTTTTCAGCAAGA